>JAHHFK020003536.1:0-85438 GCA_024533555.2 Aedes koreicus
TTATTTTGGGATAAATCAATGATTCCAGCAGCCACCAAAGCAGCAAAAACAACATGTATGAGTGCGATTGAAGAAGAAAAGCAGTGATCGGTTGGACTTCACAAAATTCATTTCGTGCATTGTACAAAAAGGTTTAATGACAGCATTTCACCAAGTGACAAGCATAAGGAATGTTTCATACAAATTACGAAAAATTTATTCTATGAACAAAATCCATGTTTTTGAAACAAAAGAAAGCTAATTCACGAAAATAAATTTTCAGTGCATATACTGACAAAGTAATACCGCAAAAACATCGTTTTTTACTCACCGTGCTCACACCATTTCAATAGAATTTTTTTTAATGGTTGTTCGAATAATAAGTGGTTAGCTTTTAACAAACACACATTTTTGAGTTTTGGGAGTTTATAGCTTGTGGTTTGGCTGTCTTCTTAACTTACCTTCAGTTTCATTCTTTCCTCTGTTTTATCTAAACGGGAAAATCCTTCACATTCACTTTGAGCAAACGTAAGTTGCGATTGTAAGCAAACTGTGATTTTTGTGATAAATTGTTGCTACTTGTATTCTTAATACACGAGTTGTAAGAAATAATGTAGGAAGTTTTATTCATCAATGACGAAAATGAATTCATAGCACGTTATATCTACTACTCCTCAATATTTTTAAAATAGTTCAGATACCACTGCCCAAGTAGCACTGAAAACATAAATTGAAAGGTAATAATTTCCATGTGTTATGCTGTAGATTTATAGAAGTGCAATTTGACTAGTTTAGTCATGAAGATGTACGTTTCATGCAATTCGAGTCTAGATTTACTTATATGACAAATTGGTTTGTCATATATGTGTTTAATGATTTTGAAATAGGACTTGTTTGTTTACGTCTGCTATCTTGTTTGGAAATAATGTTGTATACATGTTGTATACAAGTCTTCCGTATTTCAAGAAACAGACATATTAAAGAAATGTCAAATGCCAACAGAACTAATAATGTATGTTTTGTTCGTGTCGTATTAGACCTCGAAAGACCGTTCCTGTACTTTTAGGTAAGACTAATAATAATCAAATATGTATCTATATCTTTTATATTTTTACCGCTGAAACATTCAAAAACCATGCCAGTATGATGAAAAATTAAATATTGTTGTTGCCGATTCCTTGTACGATCGTACATTATTTGCAGCGGAACACTTGCTAGAATTAGTATTAGCTAAAGCGTAATCGAATATTCATCAAAATAAAGCAAGTCTTTTCAAATTATACCCATTATTCTTTTTGCTTCAATTGTTCTATGTTGAAACGAGTAAATATGTCCTCTATCACGTTGGTGATAGTTAAAATAAAATAATAACGAGTTTAGGAGAGTCTAGGCTTAAGAGGAGTCTAATGATTTCATTTCTCACATGTGTAAGTGGTCGAGTGGTAAAGACACCGATCTTGTAAGCTTGGTGTTCGTGGTTCAATCCTGGTTCATGGATGCCTTTTTGAAAACTGACGAAAATTTGTTTTACTGTAGCCTTAGATTTTTTTTTGTTTATGATCACTGTCAAACTTAAAACCTCCTGCGCTATTTCAGTTCAATAGTATTACCCTATAAGGTTTTCAATCACTGGAATGGGTGCATAATTATTTATCACATTAAAGCACAAATGCATACAATGAAACATTTCGTGTAACTTGGGCATCTGTTTTGAAATTTGAGCGATCATCTGATATGATCCGGCGAAACACGATCTGTCGAAACGGTATAGTGTCGATGGTATAGGTCGTCGCATCGAGTGGAGGTATCTGAGTAGATAAAACAAAAAATTGAATGTATTAAAATTTAATGTTCAAATTCGAGAAAAACCATCATTTTGCATAATTTTCTCTGCGTAGTATTGCAGCGGCATTTATTTAGCTTTGTTCGTTTGCTCTTTTAATAACATTTATGGTACACTAGATAACAATTAATCAAAGAACTGCTAATAATTACAAAAATCATGCGCAATTCACACAATGGCACTCACCAGCACCGCACTTTTCCGAAATCAAATTAGAATGAGAAGTAATGAACATCGGCTTTAATAGTTGTTTCTTGGGAGGAGGCGTGTGGTATGTATTTGATTGATGAATTTCCTACCAATGAACCTATTCAACTTAGTATTGTTTTAACACCGAGTGCTTATGGTGTATTCTATCCGGTGATCCGTTTTGTTACAAACATTCTTCTGTTACTGAACACGCGCCGAACCATCGCACAAAAATTCAACGCGTTTTTCCCCATAGAAACAACGGATAAAATCAATGATATTTTTTTTTTGGAGGGAGGTAGCTCTCGAATCTTCCGGTCCGCCTCTAAGCATCTTGCTTCATGAGGTACCAGGTGGAGTCTCCAATGAGTGGACTGCCTGTCGATCTGTCAAAGTTGGAAGACGACTACATTGAGTTATCTCAAATTATAATAATCCGTCCACTATATCACAATATATTGGGATTGGTTGAGCAGATTGGAGATAATGAAATCATTGGGTATAGGAACCAGTCTCCCCCGGTTGGTGCTAAACGGATGAGCCTGGACATCAATAGAAGCATTAAGTTGCCAGAAGGCACGAAATGCGTCTACGCACTCTTATTTTTACCAAATCCCTCAATCGCAATAAATTTAAATGGATTAGCATAGATTGTTCTTAAGAAGCCTCTACTTGATTGATACAGTTGCAAAAATTGAAGAAGTTTATGAAAAAGAGTATGCTTCGAGCATCGGCTGCGAAAGGTTGTGTCGATGCTTAATTACGCACTATTTTGCTATCGGGCATGGCGCGTTTCGTATTGTTTCGGTTATCTATATTTCAAGGATGCGAGTGATCGAGTGAGCATAGAAACAAAAACTACAAAAATGCTTCATGGTGAGATGTGGTGGTTCGCCGGGCTGGTCGGCCGGTGGTGAGGATCTTAACTAATTTTCATCCATAATATTGGTTTGCCATACTCGCCGTGTCACTTGGAGAAAGTAAGCCACTATAATTTTTTGTGATTGGCTCCAATACCATCCTTACTAATGGTTTAAATCGGTTCAAATCGGATTTCCAGCATTATAGAGAATCTTTTTGTTTTTCTTATAAAAAACCAGTGGAAGTGCAAAGGCGGTTTCGGCTTCCATTGAAACGAGTATCACGTCAACACATTCCTACCCTTTCCTTACTTGACCTGCATTCGGGCGAGACCGGCGCCGGTTATTGCCTTAGTTTGAGATCACCAGTTTTTACACATTGAGGATGTATGCTAGTCCCAAGCATCATCTGTTGGTTCTCTGTGTAATAACAGCTGATCTGGCAGCAAAGAAGTCGCAACTTCGGGCGGCCAATCATGCTTATTATCTTGCTCATGCTCATAGAAACGGATAAAATCTTTGAACAGAATAAGACCACTACAACATTTTGGTTTGATTACAACATTTTGCTGTCTTGCTTTCTCACACGCTTATTGAATGACTGACCTGAAAATCGGATACGAATCTCTTGGATACGGAAACAATATTTTAAAATACTGAATTAAACTGTAAGATATGTCTAACATATATGCTCAATAATACAAAATTACAGTACCGTAAAACGGGCTAAACATTGATCAGCGGGGTAAAATTGACCGGTTTGGCCCATATCATGAATAGCCCAAAGAAACATTTTCCGTTGATACACTTTCTATCTATAAATTAGTTTCTTAATCAAGTACTATTTAGCTTGGTTTTAAATATTCAGTTTTTTGATTGCCAAGAACTGATAATTGAATTGAACATAGCTTTTTGATGTTTCAGCTAGCGGGGAAAAAAGCAATCAATGCTTGTAGAACATACCAAAATGCTTCAAGTAACAGTTTGAGCTTTGAAATCAATTAAGTGCGATGCTCTGCATCATCGATCATGGTTGAATGATAGTATGTGAGTTTGTTCCGATTAAGAAACACAATTTTTTCAAGTAGACTCAAAGGACCACTCTGATTAACTTTGCAGGATTGAATCTACACCAAACGCTCTCCGTATGGTCGATGAAATCAGTTCATCAAACCGCTCAAGAACGAACTCTCAAAGCGTCCATCGCACCCATGGAAACCCTATTCCCATCTTCCATGAAGAGCCGAACAGACCTGCTTGATTCGATAAATCAAAAACTTTTTTCCCAACGAGTGCGTTGCCCCGAGCCGTGACCGTCCTAATCAAGAAATCAGCCCTGTTCCAATTCCGGGTTTTCTTTTTCTGCCGATTGTTCGCTTGCGCACCCGTCATGGATGGATGATATAATATATATTGTGCGTCCTCGGCCGCACACCGCATTGCTCGCTCTCGTCCACTTGGAATCGGACGGACGACGGATGGACAGAAATTAGATTTGTATTCATGCGGAGATCACCGCCGGACCGAAGCGAAGTAGCATCATTGTTGTACACCCAGTGTGACCACCCCGGGGAAGCCCTTCGGGACACACGCTAAAGATGGACGCTTGATGTTTTCCCTAGCTCAGTGTGTTTGTGTGCGCGCAATGGACCTCGAGTCGCCTTCCGGTCTGCTCCGTGCATTTCTGCTTGTGGAAGGAAAATTATGTAAATGTAATTAATTAAAGACACGAGCACGTTTGATGCTTCGTCATCGTCGGTTCGTTGGTTTGCTTGTATCGTCGTCGATGAATGGAGTTTGATCTCCTTTGCTCTGATACCTTTTGTCCAGTGGGTGCCGTGTGGGTTGCACAAGCTGATTGTTCAAGATGAATTGATTTTAATATTGCCTCAAAGGCAAATAATCGTTGTTATCGGTTGCATCAAGAGTGCACACAAACGCTCGCAATAGCAATCATCATTTGTTCTACCTACGCCTACTGTTGGGCATGTGTGTTTGCATGTTCAAATCATCATCATCATCATCAGGCATTATGGTCACAAAGCATCCACCCCATCAATGGATTCGAATCTCGGAAGGACGGCCTACTGCCTCCGAGAACGTCTGTGGTCAGTCGATAAGAAAACCAAGCGCAAACAAGGTGGCAATGATGTGGTCGCTGGTGATGTAATTAGGATCGAAGACAAGGGGATTCAACTGATTGATGCGTGGTGGTAACTTTGTGGTGAGTCGGAACACATTTTTAGCTTAATGCTTCTGTCAGTGGTTGTGAAGTTTGATGTCAAAACTGATTTGTGGATTTGCACCATTGGATTATAGTTGGATTAGGTGAGTTTATTCCGGTTGGAAAACCTCAATATCGATTATTTTTTGATTCCATCGAAAAGTATAAAACCTCACTGAAAACTGAGACCCACACTGTAAATAGATTCGAATCAAGTATTGTGTAATTATACCGATCATTCTATTCAATGCCTCGCAAACAGGCCTTCGCTTTGATTTAGCTGCAGGGCAACATTCACAACGTAAACTCCAGCTATGGTTGGTTTGCTCTTCCAGGAAGACTAACCTTGTCCGACACAAATCAGAATAGTTATTTCTTCATTCACCACCACTAACCCCACCCTACCGCTTACCACCGCCAACTGTTTCTGATTCCTGCTGCCTTGGACATCGCCTCCTGAATGTGGAGTTACAAATGTCCCCATTACACTCCAATAATGGAGCCATTATCTCTCTGTCCTGCTGCAGGTCTCCTTCGGATCGACGCTCGTCCTGGGGTGGAGTTTTTCAACAACAGAGCCTCAGCTGTACGCTTCCGTTGCCTAATCCTTTTCTGGCCAGACAAGCTCCTGTCCACATGCCCGAATTTCAACGATGGCGATGATCAGCACTAACCGGATGGGAGGCAAATAAATCATAAAATAGGATTATACACATCAGCCATAAATTATTGACGGCTGGCCCGAATGCTCGCAAAGGGGTCGAGCGGGGAGGTGGTGGAGGTCGGAAGAGCGAGGTCGAACATAATACCTATCATTATCTCTCCATTGTGACTAAGTGATTGGAGAGGATTTCTGGATTTTACTTGCCTCAATGACGACAGATTTGCGGGGGTGGAACGCCCAATGATTAGAACGAGAGTGGGAGCTTCATTTGTCTATTTGTGGTTTCGTGTATCTTTCGAGCCAAACGCATGGATGCGTGTTTCGAATTGTGGGAGAAATGAAGACACAATCGATTCCGGCCTCTTTCCACCTTCCCGGCGGTGAATCGAGATAGGAAATCTTTTGTCTAACTCAGCTGTGTATTCCTGCTGGAATAAACAACCTGCTTTCCTTCCCAGGATGACTACTCAGGGTGATGGTCAGGGTAGGATTAGGGGTGTTGGTAAATGGGGATTCGAGACGTATCGTTGAATGGTTTTTGCGATCTAAGACGAATGAATTTTTTTTTTTCGAAGGTCATTTGGTGCTAACAACTGTCGTGGACTCACTCAGTAGCACTAGCCATCGATTACTTCATAGTTACGCAGTCTACACAGCAGCCTTTTTTCAGCTTTAACGACGGCTTTTCGTATCTGACCACCACTCTCGGTTATGACCTCCATCAGTCCCAATTAGGCTTGCCATCAGCCATGATGAATGCTTCTACTTATCGCCAAGCCACATTGTCCGCCAGGTCAAGGAGGAAGGAACATCTCATAAAAAGTTACTGTTACAACTGTAGACCTTAAGCTCTGAGCCCCAGGGCAGTTTGGTTGACGTAGAATATCCTAAACTATCCTATTTTATCTGTATAGCTTCCAGAAGAACTGAATCTTATTTACTAAAGGGGTTTCAGCCTTAGGCTGGCTCGCCACCGAATGGATGCACCTCCACCCAACTTATCACACTCATCAACACATGAGCTTTACTTCCCTCCCACGGAAGACGTAAACAGAGATATTTTTGCCTCTGAAAAGTCCCGCTGACATCTTCGATTGAACCCAGACCCACTGGGGTGCTGATAAGCAGTCAAACTTGCCACTACACCATCAATTCAGAACTGCTGTTCGGCCGATCTTCGTTCTGTACTCCAGGAGAGTTTGGACGACCTAGAACATCCCAAAATATCTCATGATACCTGTTGACTTTCTTGAAGACTCAATTAATTTAACTGAACACATTTCGTAACTTTTTTCAGCCAAAAATTCTACCCCAAACACTACGATCATAATTAGTTGTAGTAACTTGATTATAACTTAGCAAGTCATATTTAAGTTTTGTCAACCGAATGGCAACATGTGTGCAACTAGGGACAGTTACAAATATAGATCTAAGGTATTGAACTCAGAGAAAATTTCGACGACCTATAAAATCTATGTATTAAAAAAATTTCCGAAACTCCTCAGTTTCATGACAATGATAAATTCTACAATTAAGCCGGCATTTTGAAAACGTCAGTGCTAACAATATTTCCCAAGACTCTTGAAATTCAAGCTTCCAAAAGTTCCTGAAACTCCACGGAACTCGGTTGAAATACCTGAGCTAAAAAAGGGATCCATTTATGTTCCTACAGCTCCACCATTACGCTTACTTGAAAAACATCGAAATTGCTGCAATTGAAGATAAAAACTGAATCAACTTTATGTATGTCAACTGAAAATTTGAACGATCAGTAATTCCAGCAACATCAAGTCATTTGAGAGCTCTTCTGCGGCCAGTGTAAATTTTTGAAGGGATTTTTGACACACAAAAAAAACTCTCTGAACTCTTCAGGCAGAATTCAGAACCTTATCAGCTCTCGCATATTCCACGGAATGGTCCAGGAATGTTCTGCAGTGGTTTTGTATATGTACGTAATTTCCCGTAGATCTACGAAAATGAACGACGACGTGGATTTACGAAAATTGTAGACAAATTCGTCGGAATTATTTACAATTGAGTGAATTTCTCCGGTTATTTTACGGATTTTCAACTTTTTATATCAGGGAATGCCCAGAATCACCTTGCAGAAAAAGAAGAGAAGCAAAAGAAAAGAAACGGAAGAATTGAAGCAGAAGTAGAGAAGGGGAAAATGAGAAGTGGAAAAAGTGAAGCGGAAGAGGAGAAGCGGAAGGAGAGAAACGGAAGAAAAGAAGCGAAAGAAGAGAAGTGGAAGAAGAGAAGTGAAAAAATATTAGTGCCAAAAAGTAGTGCAAGAAGAGAAGCGGGAGAAAAGAAGCAGAAGAAGAGAAGCGGCAGAAGAGAAGCGGATGAAAGAAGTGAAATAATAGAAGTGAAAGAATAGACGCGGAAGAAGAGAAGCGGAAGAAAAACAGCGGCAGAAATGAAGCGGAAGAAAAGAAGCGTAAAATAGAAGTTAAAGAAACGTTGCGTCAGAAGAGAAAAGGAAGAAGAAAAGCGCAAGAATAGAAGCGCAAGAAAAGAAGTGGAAGAAGAAGTGGATGAAGAGAAGTGGATAAAGAGAAGTGGAAGAAGAGAAGCGGAAGAAGAGAAGCGGAAGACGAGAAACATAAGAAAAGAAGCGAAAGAATAGAAGCACAAAAAGTAGTGGAAGAATAGAAGTGGAAGAAAAGATGCGGAAGAAGAAAAGCGGAAGAAGAGAAGCAGAAGAAGAGAAATGGAAGAAGAGAAGTGGAAGAAAGAGACGCAGAAGAACAGAAGTGGAAGAATAGAAGCGAAAGAAAAGAAGAGGAAAAAAGAGAAGTGGAAGAAGAGAAGCAGAAAAAGAGAAGCGGAAGAAGAGAAACGGAAGAAGAAGGAAAAGAGAAGCGAAAGAAGAAAAGTTGAAGAAAGAGAAGCGAAAGATGAGAAGTGGAAGAAGAGAAGTGGAAGAAAAAAGCGAAAAGATGAAGAAGAGAAGTGGAAGAAGAGAAGCGAAGGAATAGAAGTGAAAGAATATTAGTGGAAGAATAAATAGTGGTAAAAGAAGAGAAGAAGAAGAAGAAAGACGCGGAAGAAGAGAAACGGAAGAAGATAACCGCAAGAAAATTAGTGGACAAAGAGAATTGGAAGAATAGAAGCGCTAGAAAAGTAGTGGAAGAAGAGAAGCAGATGAAAAGAAGTGGAAGAAGAGAAGCAAAAAATATTAGGGTTAAAAGCAGTGCAAGAAGAGAAGCGGGAGAAAAGAAGCAGAAGAAGAGAAGTGGCAGAAGAGAAGCGGAGAGATGAAAGAAGCTGAAAGAATAGAAGTGAAAGAATAGACGTGGAAGAAGAGAAGCGGAAGAAAAACAGTGGCAGAAAAGAAGCGGAAGAAAAGAAGCGGAAGACGAGAAGCGGAAAATAGAAGTTAAATAAACGTTGCGTCAGAAGAGAAAAGGAAGAAGAAAAGCGGAAGAATAGAAGCGCAAGAAAAAGAAAAGAAGTGGAAGAAGATAAGTGGATGAAGAGAAGTGGATGAAGAGAAGTGGATAAAGAGAAGTGCAAGAAGAGAAGCGGAAGAAGAGAAGTGGAAGACGAGAAACATAAGAAAAGAAGCGAGAAGAATAGAAGCACAAAAAGTAGTGGAAGAATCGAAGTGGAAGAATAGAAGTGGAAAAAAATATGCGCAAGAAGAAAAGCGGATGAAGAGAAGCAGAAGAAAAAAAATGGAAGAAGAGAAGCGGAAGAAGAGACGCAGAAGAACAGAAGTGGTAGAAGAGAAGCGGAAGAAAATTAGCGCAAAAAAGAAGTTGAAGAGGAGAAGCAGATAAAGAGAAGCGGAGGACGAGAAACGGAAGAAATGAAGCGAAAGAAGAAAAGTTGAAGAAGAGAAGCGAAAGATGAGAAGTGGAAGAAGAGAAGTGGAAGAAGAAAAGCTGAAGAAGAGAAGCGAAAGAATAGAAGTGAAAGAATAGTAGTGGAAGAAAAGAAGCGGAAGAAGAGAAGCGGAAGAAAAGACGTGGAAGAAGAGAAGCGGAAGAAGATAAGTGGAAGAATAGATGCGCTGGAAAAATAGTGGAAGAAGAGAAGTGGATGAAGAGAAGTGGAAGAAGAGAAGCGGAAGACGAGAAACGAAAGAAAAGAAGCGAAATAATAGCAGCACAAAAAGTAGTGGAAGAATAGAAGAAGAAAAGAAGCGGAAGAATAAAATCGGATGAAGAGAAACGCCAGAAGAAAAGCAGAAGAAGAGAAATGGAAGCAGAGAAGCGGAACAAGAGACGCAGAAGAAGAGAAAAGGAAGAAGTGAATCAGAAGGAGAGAAGCGGAAGAAGAGAAGCAAAAGAAAAGAAGCGGAAGAAGAGAAGCACTAGAAAAGTAGTGGAAGAAGAGAAATGGAAGAAGAAAAGCGGATGAATATAAGCGCAAGAAAAGTAGTGGAAGAAGAGAAGCGGAAGACGAGAAACGGAGGAAAAGAAGCGAAAGAATAGAAGCGTAAAAAGTACTGGAAGAATAGAAGTGGAAAAAAAGTTGTGGAAGAAGAAAAGTGGATGAAGAGCAGCGGTAGAAGAGAAGCAGGAGAAGAGAAATAGAAAAAGAGAAGCAGAAGAAGTAAAACGGATGAAGTGAAGCAGAAGAAAAGAAGTGGAGGAAGAGAAATGGATGAAGAGAAGCGAAAGAAAAGAAGCGGAATAAGAGAAGCACAAGAAAAGAAGAGGAAGAAAATAAGTAGAAGAAGAAAAGCGGAAGAATTGAAGCGCAAGAAAAGTAGTGGAAGAAGAGAAGTGGAAGACAAGTAGCGGAAGAAAAAATACGGAAGAAGAGAAGCGGTAAAAGAGAAGCAGAAGAAGAGAAATGGAAGAAAAAAAGCGGAAAAAGATACGCAGAAGAAGAGAAACGGAAGAAGTGAAGTAAAAGAAGAGAAGTGGCAGAAGAAAAGCTAAAGAAAAGAAGTAGAAAAAGAGAAGCGGAAGAAGAGTAGCACAAGAAAAGAAGTGGAAAAAAAAGTAGTGGAAGAAGAAAAACGGAAGAATAGAAGCGCAAGAAAAGTATTGGAAGAAGAGAAGTGGAAGAAAAGATGCGGAAGAAGAGAAGCGGAAGACGAGAAACGGAAGAATAGAAGTGGAAAAAAGTAGCGTAAGAAGTAGTGGAAGAAATAGCGGATGGAAAAGAAGCGGAAGAAGAGAAACGTATAAAGAGACGCAGAAGAAGAGAAACGGAAGAAGTGAAGCTGAAGAAGAGAAGTGGAAGAAGAGAAGCGGAAGAAGAGAAGCGAAAGAAGAGAAGCGAGAAGAAGAGAAGTGGAAGAAGAGAAGTGGAAGAAGAGAAATGAAAGAAAAGAAACGTATGAAGAGATGCAGAAGAAGTGTAGCGGAAGAAAAGCAGCGGAAGAAGAGAATTGGAAGAAGAAAATAAGCGGAAGAAGAAAGCGGAAAAAGAGAAGCGGTAGAGAGAATCGGAAGAGAAGTAGCGGAAAAAGTGATGCGGAAGAAGTGAAGCTAAAGAAAAAAAAAGAAAAGAAAATAAGCGAAAAAGAGGTGTGAAAGAAGGGAAACAGCAGAAAAAAAGTGAAAGAAGAGCAGTGGAAGAAGAAATTTGAAAGAAGAAAAACAGAAGAAAAAGGAGAGAGAAGAGAAATTGAGCCAGAAAAGCAAAAGAAGAGAAGTGGAAAGAGATTAGCGAACATGAATAGCGGAACCAAGAAAGGTCACGAAAAGAAGCTAAAGAAGGATAGCTTTAAAAGAGTAGATGAAGAAGATAAACTGAAGCAGTGAAGTGGAATGAGAAAAGCTGAGAGAAACAAGAATATGCAAATGAAGAATATGAGTAAGGTGTAGAAATTGAGGATTGGTTCTTTTATAAACTTGTGTAAATCTCTGATAATTTTGTTATAGTGATAAACCAATCTTAATTACGAATCCTCCTAAGCACCTGGAGTCCAGAGAGCCGCAGGAACTCAACTTCGTCAACTGACTAAGGTATTTATTTTTGAAACTGGCAGAATTCCAACGATTTCTGAAAACTTCCGATACTGCATTATTTCTTATGAGCCATTAACTAATGCCGTAACACTGTAAAACGGAGGATTCTGCATAAATTTTACAGTCCACACAGAAAAGATATTTTTCCATACAAAAAGCGTAACGAAGGAGCGGAGGCGTCAAAATTTGTCAATTTTAGCGTTACATAAATTGCAAACTGTACATTTGAAATCTTAAAGTGAAGCTTGGAAATTAGTTAGCCGAAACTTTGGCCATAGGTGAAAAAAATGAAGCTTGTAGGCATATTCTTCGGTTCCTTGGTCGCCTTTTTTGATCAAATCATCCGTTGTTTTGGCAACGAAATTATTTTAATATACTCTCCTCGTCAAATTGGCCCAAGACTTCTTTATTTGGTGGAGCTAGGGCACTTTGGGAGGGTTGGCATGCTTCCGCGCGTTCCACTTCGCTGGTAAGATCTCTTTGACCAGAATCTTCAGCCGTTGTTTCTAGGTTTCCGGTTGGTTCTTCGACACGGCTGGCTTGGACTGACGCTGTCGCTTGTGGATATCGATTTTGGCCAAATACTTCTTGACCGTTTGGCCGGTCGCAACGACCTCCCGGCCCAACACACGGAAAGAAATGGCCACCTTGCCTTTCGTCGTCCGGAATTTGTTTTTAATGAGACTTGAATTCTCAAACTCTGGTAACTTTTGAAATTCCTGAAATTCTGTCAGCACGAAGAAAAAAATCAGCGTTTTAATGAAAACCCGGTTCTCAGCATACCTTGAATCCCAGTCATTAACTTCCCCCAATCAATCACCTCCAACGAATCCCAGCAGTTAACTTCCGTTGAAAAGTCGGAGCCGTATTTGCAACCGATGATTTATTGTAGTATATATTTTCATTGTTTCAAGGAAAATAATTCATTCAGACATTTCAAAATCACAAAACATAGCTAAAGATGGCATTAAGCCAAGTCAAGTCACCCGTCAACTTGGAAACAACCGGAGGCCTAACCATCAACTGCCCTGGCCATGTTTTCCCCCCGTCCCCCATCCTAACGTTAAAAACATTCAAAAATCATCAATCATCCCTCAGTAGGCGGAAAGTTTTTTCGAAGCAAGCCAACTTGGATCGGGTCAGTCCAGAAACGGAGACGAAGCAATTCACTCCTAGCAACGGGCGATCAAGTCCACTGTCATTTTTGAGCATTGGGCGACTCGACTCGGTGGTTTTAAATTTATCAAATCTACTAATAGAGAATTATATTCAAAGTTTCCTCCTAACGATCCACTTTTCCTGTTACAAATGCCATTCCCAACCCCCCGTAATCGATGGGTGGCACACATACATTCCCAGAATGACCACGAAAAAAAATCGAAAACGTTGAAAGAACGCTTCCACCGTCGCAGCTGGACAAAAAAAAACAACGAGTCAGTAGATGAAAATAAATGGGAAAACGGCAAAATAAATTAATTACCGGTGAAAAGTGAGGTTAAATATAACTCAATTTGTTATCTTCTGGCAAGCAGGCAGCTTCTAGGGGATGCCACGTGGTAGCTGGAAGCGAATTGAAAAACAACAACGACGGCCGGGCTGCGTTCAGCGGATTGTTTTCGTCTTAGCAGCCGCAGCTGACTAACTTCCACTTCCTTCAACGATGATTAATTGAGGTTAGGTCAAGATAAATTACGATTGTTTATCCCACTGGAGCTTCCGAGACGGTTCGCTTTCGTTAATGAGCTCCTTCGGTTCGGACGACAACAATGACGGTGATTAAATTCATGCCGGGTTCGAGTTCAAGATGGCAATGTTTTTCCTGTCCACTAACTACACCGCAGTCAACCCGCCGGGAGAAGATGGAAGCCAACGCGTGGTTCGCCGCTGCGGCAACCTTGGCCAAATCGCAGCATGTTTTCCTACTTTGCGGACATGCATGGAGGAAGAAAAAAGACGACTCGGACGCACGACATGTTGTTTGGTTTATTTTGGCACACTAGACACAATGCGTCTCCATCGAGGAAGGGGGGAGACAGTTGGCGTCCATTTCTATTTCATCACCTCAGCTTCTGATGCCAGCAAATCTGTTCGTCGGCTACTTTGCCGGTGTTCTACACAACTGCTCGTTCACGGTTGAAAGATAATGGCGTTGGCAGGGGCGTCGATTTGGAGGAGTACAGAAATTAGGAACTGTTAATGCCCCTAAAACGGTTTTGACAGCTGGCGCTACTGGACGGTTGGAGAGTAGTAGGCGGTCGAATCGAGATGATGATTAATTTTGCACACCGTGCCCAGTGGCTTGCTTTGTGTGTCCGGATGGAATTTGAGTGGGAAGTGTCAAACAATCCGAACTAGTCTATGATTAATCGGCTTTTCAGAATTGAATTGGGAAATTAATTTGGGTGGAATATGGCCACACAATTGTTTCATAATTGACTCCGTGTGCGTGTGTGCGCCACCTCCCGCTGGAGCGGTACCAACTTTCGGAAATTTAATCTATTTTTTAATGAGTTTTGAAAGAAAAGTACGCGGCGATCGCAGACTGCTCAAGACCCGGAAGCGAAAAACTTTCCCTCCTTTCCGCGAGCTTGCAACCGCTTGGCTTGACATTATCGATCCGGCGAAGCGTTCGCAAAGAGGAAGAGGAAATTTGCACTAAGACGGGCGAACAAAAATTGCCGATCCGTTTCTTTCAAGACGGGTTCCGCGCGAATGATGTGGGAACGGTTTTTTTTTTTGCGGCTTCGGGGCAGTTGTGCCCAGTACAAGTTGGATTTGCTTTGGAAGATAGAATGGAATCCAGGTAAGCCATAAATCAAAAAAAGTTTTCTCAGGTGCAGATGATGAAGGATTGAAGTGGACTTTCGATGGGAATAAATGACTTTTGTGCTAAGCGTATGCTAGGCAATTTTGGCGTTGTAAGCGTCCATTTTGTCGACATTCGACACAGTGTTTAAACTTTGGGGTAGGACATAATTCACTTATACTACGTGATTTTTTTTCTCAGTGTGCCCAGTGTGTTTGGAATATAAAATGTAGTCATTTTACGTAATCATATTAGTTCCAGATTTTGCCGCAGAGATGACGTTGCAGTCTATCTTTGTCAATTTAAGCATTAGAGAGTTGCCGTCTTAGGTAAAGTTGTTGCGAATGTAAAATTTAGTCACTTGAGATTATCATATTAGTTCCAAATTGCGCCGCAAAGATGGTGCTGCAGTCTATCTTTGCTAAATGAAGCTCTAGAGAGATGCCGTCTTGGATACAGTTTCCTAGTATGTCGTTTTTTTAGTTCGACATCTTACCGCAGAGATTGCACTGCAGTCAACCTTTGTCAAATGAAGTTCTAAAGAATTATTGTCTTCTATAAAGTCTCTCAGTATGTAATTTTTCGTCTTTTGCCATTATTATATTAATTCCAGATCTTGCCGATAGCAAGGTATTGAAGCTTTAGAGAGCTGCCGTCTCCGGAATTTTTTTAAGTATGCCATTTTTCGTCTTTAGATATCATCAGATTAGTTCCAGTACAGAGAACACACCTCTGAGTTAGAACGAAATGTCTTCAAAAAACTGTATACGAATTATAATCAAAATACGTTATAACCTTGTAGAAAAAACTCTAACGCCTTCAAATGACTGCATTTTGTATACAGAAATTTGCCGAAGACGGCTACCCTCTAGAGCTTCATTTGGCATAGATAAACTGAAGCACCATCTCTGTGGCGAAATCTGAGAACATAATAATGACAAAAGACGACATATTACACACCAAAAGAGTAAGACGGCAACTCTCACAAGCTTCAATTGACAATCATAGACTACAGCTCCATCTCTGTTGAAAGATCTGGAACTAATATGATTACGACAAATATCACAATGAGAAACTTTGCCGAAGATGGCAACTCTCTAGAGTTTCATTTGTCAAAGATAGACTGCAGCGCCATCTGTGCTGAAAGATCTGGAACGAATATAATTACGTCGAAAGACGACAAATGTCACAATTGGAAACGTTGCCTATGATGGCAACTCTCTAGAGTTTCATTTGTCAAAGATAGACTGTAGCGCCATATCAGCGGCAAGATCTGGAACTAATATGATAATATCACAAGACGGCAAATGACATACTGGGACACTTTGCCGAAGACGGGCACTCTTTAGCACTTAGTTTGGAAAAAATAGACTGCAGCGCCATCTCTGCGGCAAGATCTGGAACTTATCTGCTTATGACAAAACACGAAAAATGACATAATAAGAAACTTTGCTCAAGGCGGCAACACTCTAGCGTTTCATTTGGCAAAGATAGACTGCAGTGTCATCTTTGCGGCCTGATCTGGAACAAATATGATGATGTCAAAAGATGACAAATGACATACTGAGAAACTTTGTCGAAGACGGCAACTCTCTACAACAAGCCTGGAATGTTTTGTATGTAGTTCTGTTCACACATAGAAATCAAAACCTCCTTCCCTTTGTAGCAGATTCCTGGTGGCCAATGTTACTGGAACCAGGTTTTTCCACCACCAATACATTTTTTGAGACCATAACGTTTCTAATGGGGTGCAGCATTGTGTCTTGGTTGAAATTTCATAATTCTAGAAAGGGTTGCAATCCGGGTCGATATTGACCCTGATGTCTTAACTATGTGTCAGTTTTTTTTAATACCCGAGGAAGGTTAACATTAGCAGTTCCTCCGAAGAAAAACACAATACCGCTCTGAATTACAGACCAAGTTTAAAGGAAAAAGATTGTGAGTTTTGCATGGTCCTGAAGAGTCCATTTTAGCAATGTTTCGATACAAACTTATAGTAGGATCTAGGAGATACGTAACGACGTGACCCATGACTATTGTCGATTGAGTCGATTCAGTACCGAATTGAAGTGAAAAAAAAACTAATAATCAAAGGACACATGTTTCGAGTAGTTCATTACGTCAATTGACGCAAGTATGTGCTTAAAATCAAATGAACTGATGAACATAAAGACGAAAATGACGGACAGACAAGTCATGTTTGACAGGAAAAACATTTATCGTGACTCGATAGCAAGAACCAAAATGAAATACATGAAAATGATATTGCTCGAATCGAAACGATTTCGTAGGCAGTTCATTTTCCTTTTTATGCGTCGATAATGTTGAACCCTGCTCAGAAATGTTCCCATTTTATTCTATTCTTCTTCTGCTTTTTCTTGGTTTAGGTGGCTTTTAGCTTTAAGCTGATTGGCCAGCGAAGTGAGGTACCGCTACCCTACATAATGCACTCATCATCGTATGAGCCGGGACCAAGAGGCAGGACACTGATCTTTCCTGAGCAGCGTCCATCATTTTCGAAACATTTTAAGGAAGGTGAACTCATCACGAATTCATTTCTTTTCGTCATTCGCAGTTCGACATACCGCCTCGTTCAGCTGTTACAGTGTGCGTTTTTGAAATAAAAAAAAAGGTGTTTTTCGAGTTTTCCGCGATCGCCTTGCTCTAAACGTACACGGATTAGTGAGGGAAATGCTACGTAAGCCGCTAACAGTGAAGGTTTTGTGAAAATCGGTGCAAAAACGGCTTAAAACGGTGGTTTTGTGTGTGCGCTTCACGTGCTTTGAAAGACAACAAACAGCTGTCGTTCGCCTACCCGGCCGTTTTTACCTTGGTTTTTACTTTCACCCACTACACGCTAAGACAATAATACGGAAAAGTCGGTAAAAGATACCGAAAACCACTGTGAGCGGACTCTCCTTGAGAAAATTGGCCAAGGAAGAGGGTGTAGGCGTCGGAGCGGTACGATCTGCGATTCGAAAATATAGAGAACAGTGTACGTTTGAAGATGCGCCGAAGAGTGGTCGGAATTCCGGTCCTGTTAGTCCGGATATCGATAAAAAGATCAGGGATGCCTACAAGCGAAAACCAGCGACTTCCGTTCGGGATGTTGCGAAAAAACTAGGGACCTCGTCGAGTAACGTCATGCGTGCCAAAGAAAGACTTGAGCTAAACACATACCGGAAGCAGAAAAAACCCAAAACAGGCCGCGTCCGTGAAACCACGGGTCCGCAAACTCTACGATTCGTTATTGTGTAGAAATTCTGGGTGTATAATAATGGAAGATGAGACGTATGTGAAACTAGATTACAAAACGCTTCCCGGACCACAATTCTATACTGTAAGCGAAGACAAAGACATCCCCGAAACGGAGAAGGCAATTTTTACCGAAAAATTCGGTAAGAAGGTTATGGTTTGGCAGGCAATATGCGAGTGTGGTAAAACATCTAGTCCGTACATCACAACGGAGACGATGAACACTCAGAAATACGTTAAAGAATGTCTCCAGGAGCGATTATAGCCGATGATCAGGCAGCACGAAGGTCAAGTAGTGTTTTGGCCTGATTAGGCGTCATGTCAATATGCAAAGGACACTTTAGAATGGTACAAAAGTCAAAATGTATGTTTCGTGCCGAAAGACATGAATCCGCCAAACTGCCCGGAGGCACGGCCAATCCAGACTTTTTGGGCTTTAACCAAAGCAAAGCTTCGAAAATTCATAAAACCAGCGGACGACATCCAAAAATTTAAAAAAGATTGGCCAAAAGTGGTCAAAATGATGGGAAGTACCACTGTGCAGAAGCTAATGGGTCATGTTCGAGGAAAAGTTAGGAGTCTTGGCTATGATTCAATATTTTGATTAAACGACAGTAAATATCATATAAAACACATATACAAATATGATTTGCCAAATAAAATTAGTAAAACTAAAAAAAAACACGACGTTTTTGTTATTTTGAAAGTGTGCTTATACTTTCTGGAACAGTCTATACTAATTTTTTTTGCCGGTTCTTTTTACCGAAATTGCTTGCAGCCCAATGATAGCAATTTAGACCTATTTAAGGTAAAAAAAAACAACGATGAAGCTTGTAAATTCACTTTACTTAAAAATTAAGTAGAATCAAAAGTTTTCTCTCGGTTTATTATACCAATCTTGCAACCAAAACCTAATTTTCGGTTAAACTAAAACCTTATTTTCGGTAATCTTATCTTAGCGTGTAGGTAGTGAGGTGCGGTGTGTTGGAAGGAAGCTCTATTCGGAATAAAAGGGGGGGGGATACAGAAATTTACGAAAATCGAGAAAGTGTTCGATGGGCTTCCGGAGAGCACTACAGGGTGCTTCAAAAGTATTTGCCTACAGTAGGGCGGAAAATTCTGCTAACGTTTACAAAATTTCTATTTTTCGATTCATCTCTTTTTCATTTGGGGTAGTTAACGGGTTACCGTTGCCAACTGGATGAACCGAAAACAAAACAACATGGTAGCTGCTAGTAGCGGTGATACAGGATGGTCAGTCAGACGCAGATTACCAGCCTACATGGATCCCATGAACAAATATGACGAACTAACGTTCCTTCAGTGAACCGGGAAGGGTGGTACCCCACTCTCGTAAAACCTCATCGGGAAATCTGTCGAGACTTATGCCGGCAGACAAATCGAGAGCGCTAAATCTGAAGCACAAGCGACGAAGTACACCCTGAGGATGCGAGATTCAGCCCAAGTCACTAAGCTGATAAACCTAACCAAGCTTATTGAAGGAACTGACATCAAAATAACCACCCACCCGAATTTGAACGTATGCAAATGCGATATTACTTGCTACGATATAATGTGTATGAATAAAAAGGACATACTGGAGAAAATAACTAATAAAAATGTTATCCATGTGCAGTGCATCACAAAGAATGAAGGCGGAAAGAGGGTTGATACACCCGCGATAATTCTAACGTTTGCCACATAGAAAAATAAGCGTCCCCTCAAATGAGTACGGACCATGAACTAGTTCACGTTTTCAGGATTTTCCCCTTTAATCGTTATTTCGTTCATGATTTCGTGATTCAGTTCACGGTGTATTTTTGTTTGTTCTCGAATTCTTGACTGCAGTTCACGGATCTGGGCACGGATTTTTTTTCCGTACAACATACCCGGAATTCATCAAAAATGATGTGCTGCATATTTCCAGTCGTGCATACTTTCCGAATCAGATGATATGCTATAGCTGCTTCAGCTGCAGCCATACCTGTACCCGATGCCCAGGACCGTATCGCTGCATCAACTGCTCCGAAGAAGTTCTTGGAGAAGAGGAGTGACGGTAGATAACCTCATCAGTATCGGTAGAATAGTCGACACGTTCAGACGTGTATATCCCGCTCTCGTGATAAAAAAGTGGTTTTCCGAGTTTTTTGCCCTGCTGCTCACTCCACGAGGATGGAGATCGAGGAGACGCCACCTGATGTGGCTGGCACGTCCGCTAGACGAGGCTAGCGGAAGAAGCCCGATGTCGACGCAGACGTAAATCAGCAGCTGCTGAGTAGCAACGCCATTAGCATGCTAGCTAACGAGCCCCGGCTGATTATCTCCGCTCCGAAAAGTACCCGTACGACGAAACAACCGCCTCTGGTGGTAAAAAAAAAACCGTTGAGTTTGCAACGCTGGCCACGAAATTGGAGCCATGCAAGGCTCGAGTTTCGTATAAAATCACCAGGTTTGGTACAAGGATCTACTGCACCTCTGCTGACGATTACATTAAAGTGCGTAAGCACTTCGAAGAATAGGGTTTCGAGTACTACACGCATGACAAGCCTTCCGATCGGCCCTGGTGGCACCTGAAATCCTCATCAATCGTCTGAAGGAGGAACATGACCTGGATGCCAAAGCTGCGCACATCATCCGACGCAAGAGCGAATACGCAACCTTGGATGAGGCATTCTATTTGGTACACTTCATCCAAGGATACACGAACCTGACCAAACTGCGGGAGGTCCCACCAAACTGCCAGCTACGGACGGGAGGTCCCACCAAACTGTCAGCTACGGACCGTAACTGCCCGAAACGAGCCGAATTCCTTCGAATACAGAAACAAGCTACATCCAACCAGAAGGGCCAAAAGCAATTCAGCAAGGTCCCGCTCGCTCCTCCCGTGAGTAACGAAAACCACCCTACTCGGCCGATCAGTTCGGCAACCGCCGGAATTCCAAGATTTGTGGCACCTCACCCCACCCCCGGGATCAATCAACATCGACGCACCGACCCTCGCATCAGACCTTGGGTGGCAGCTACTCCAACCGATTACCCTCCCGAGGAAAATAAAGGAGTGGAGGTTTTCTGTTGTTGTTTGCAGATGACTTTAAAATTAATTTAGTTGTTCGAAGCCTAGCAGACTGTTATTAACTACAGAAACTTCTTGAAATAGTCAGCACAGTGATCTCAAAGTGTTGCGTAATAGATTTTGGTCGAACGAATAATGTTGTCCAATTTGATTATAGTATTGCTGGATGTCCACTTCAACGGGTTGATCATGTTAAAGACCTCGTAGTTGTATTGGACGAAAAGCTAACCTTTACTGGCCACTTCCCAGGTGCTATTGATAAAGCCAATCGCCAGCTTGGGTTCATGTTCAAAATCTGTTATGAGTTTCGTGATCGACTGTGTTTCAAAGCTCTGTGCTGTTCGCGGGTACGCTCTGTTCTTGAAAGTGCCTCTGCTGTTTGGAATCTGTCCAACGCAGATTCGAAAAGTATAATTTGCGCCACCTTCCATGGAGTGACCCATTAAATTTGCCTGCTAACGTTGATCGCTGTCACTTGCTTGGGCTGGATACACCGGCTAAACGAAGGAGCGTCTCGCAATCTTTATTCGTTGCCAAGTTTCTATTATCCGAATACGATGTTCCTAAGTTGCTGTCGAGAATTATGCTCCTGCCCAAACCCTTTGATTGAGAGCCCTGCTACATGAAGAGTTACAAGTAAATAATCATGCTGCAAACAGTTCCATGATTGCCATGATTCGTCGGTTCAACGAAGTACCCGACGAATTTAATTTCAACATTTCTACCTCCAGATTTCGTCACCGCTTGCTGAACCGTTTTTAACGTTGAGTGCCATTAGATTTAAGTGTTTCATGTAGACCACACAGTCAGATGAATCAAAGACAACTACAAATACAAATGCAAATGGTCAGGATCCCCAAGTATAGCATCTTCAGGAAATACATCCGCACACTAGTTCCGCGTAGTGAGAATATTTCGAACTGCTAGTCATCATTCAAAAGGCCTTGACCCACTGTACAACATTGTCGAAGACAGAAACATTATATCTGGTCAAGGTACCAAGATATAACATATTCCTGAAAATAATTAGCGCCACGTAGTGGATATATTTTAAACTACTGGTCATCATTCAACAGGTTTTGTTCCACTGAACAACATTGTCGAAGACAGAAACATTCTATCTGGTCAGGGTACCAAGATATAGCATATTCCTGAAAATAATTAGCGCCACTTAACGGATATATTGTAAACTATTGGACATTATTTAACAGGTTTTGTTCCACTGAACAATATTGTGCAAGGCAGAAACATTCTATCTGGTCAAGGTATCAAGATATAACATATTCCTGAAAATAATTAGCACCACTTAGTGGATATATTGTGAACTACTGGACATCATTCAACAGGTTTTGTTCCACTGAACATCATTGTCCAAGGCAGAAACATTCTATCTGGTCAAGATACCTAGATATTGCATATTCCTGAAAATAATTAGCGCCACGTAGTGGATGTATATTGAACTAATTT
Organism: Aedes koreicus; assembly: GCA_024533555.2. Classification (NCBI taxonomy): domain Eukaryota; kingdom Metazoa; phylum Arthropoda; class Insecta; order Diptera; family Culicidae; genus Aedes; species Aedes koreicus. The sequence continues at coordinate 22,297 of JAHHFK020003536.1, forward strand.
TCATCACTCAAAAGGTTTTGACCCACTAAACAATATTGTGCAAGGCAGAAACATTCTATCTTGTCGAGGTACCAAGATATAGCATATTCCTGAAAAGTAATAAGCACCACGTAGCGGATATATTTTGAACTAATAGTCATCATTCAAAAGGTTTTGTTTCACTGAACAACACTGTTGAAGATAGAAACATTCTATCTGGTCAAGATACCAAGATATAGCATATTCCGGATAATAATAAGCGCCACGTAGCGGATATATTTTGAACTACTGGACATCATTTAAAATGTTCTGATCCACTGAATATCATTGTCCAAGGCAGAACCATTCTATCTGGTCAAGATACAAAGATATTGCATATTTCTGAAAATAATTAGAACGCCAGCGCTGTAGCGGATGTATATTGAACTAATGTTCATCATTCAAAAGGTTTTGTTCCACTGAACAATATTGTGCAAGACAGAAACATTCTATCTGGTAAAGTTTCCAAGATATAGCATATTCCTGAAAATGATAAGCACCACAGTAGCTGATATATTTGAACTACTGGTCATCATTCAACAGGTTTTGTTCCACTGAACAACATTGTCGAAGCAGAAACATTCTATCTGGTCAAGGTACCAAGATATAACATATTCCTGAAAATAATTAGAACACCAGCGCTGCCTAGTGGAAATATTGTGAACTACTGGTCATCATTCAACAGGTTTTGTTCCACTGAACAACATTGTCGAAGACAGAAACATTCTATCTGGTCAAGGTACCAAGATATAACATATTCCTGAAAATAATTAGAACACCAGCGCTGCCTAGTGGAAATATTGTGAACTACTGGTCATCATTCAACAGGTTTTGTTCCACTGAACAACATTGTCAAGACAGAAACATTCTATCTGGTCAAGGTACCAAGATATAACATATTCCTGAAAATAATTAGAACACCAGCGCTGCCTAGTGGAAATATTGTGAACTGCTGGTCATCATTCAACAGGTTTTGTTCCACTGAACAACATTGTCGAAGGCAGAAACATTCTATCTGGTCAAGGTACCAAGATATAGCATATTCCTGAAAATAATTAGCGCCAAGTAGCGGATGTATATTGAACTAATGTTCATCATTCAAAAGGTTTTGTTCCACTGAACAATATTGTGCAAGGCAGAAACATTCTATCTTGTCGAGGTACCAAGATCTAACATATTCCTGAAAATAATTTGAAACACCAACGCTGCCTAGTGGAAATATTCTGAACTACTGGTAATCATTCAACAGTTTTTGTTCCACTGAACAACATTGTTGAAGACAGAAACATTCTATCTGGTCAAGATACCAAGATATAGCATATTCCTGAAAATAATTAGCGCCACGTAACGGATATATTGTGAACTACTGGACATCACTCAAAAGGTTTTGACCCACTAAACAATATTGTGCAAGGCAGAAACATTCTATCTTGTCGAGGTACCAAGATCTAACATTTTCCTGAAAATAATTAGAACACCAGCACTGCATAGTGGAAATATTGTGAACTGCTGGTCATCACTCAAAAGGTTTTGACCCACTAAACAATATTGTGCAAGGCAGAAACATTCTATCTTGTCGAGGTACCAAGATCTAACATATTCCTGAAAATAATTAGAACACCAGCACTGCCTAGTGGAAATATTGTGAACTGCTGGTCATTATTCAACAGGTTTTGTTCCACTGAACATCATTGTCCAAGGCAGAAACATTCTATCTGGTCAAGGTACCAAGATATAACATATTCCTGAAAATAATTAGCGCCACGTAACGGATATATTGTGAACTACTGGACATCATTCAAAAGGTTTTGTTCCACTGAACAATATTGTGCAAGGCAGAAACATTCTATCTTGTCAAGGTACCAAGATATAACATATTCCTGAAAATAATTAGAACACCAGCGCTGCCTAGTGGAAATATTCTGAACTACTGGTAATCATTCAACAGGTTTTGTTCCACTGAACATCATTGTCAAAGGCAGAAACATTCTATCTGGTCAAGATACCTAGATATTGCATATTCCTGAAAATAATTAGCGCCAAGTAGCGGATATTTTTTGAACTACTGGACACCATTTAACAGGTTTTGTTCTACTGAACAACATTATCAAAGACAGAAACATTCTATCTTGTCGAGGCACCAAGATATAACATATTCCTGAAGATAATTAGCACACTAGCGGCACGTAGTGAAAGAATCCTCAACTGATCACCAATGAAAAAGTCTTGACATGCTGAACACCTCAGCTGAACATAGTAACATTCTATGTGATCCGTATCATGATATTCCGGGAAGGAATGTGTTGTACAAAATACAAGGCGCGAGTGCTGAAAGGTTAAAAGATGCAAACAAACAGTGCTGAGCAAAAATTTAATATAGTCTTCCAATTTTAAGGCCAAACAACCAAAGGCATTCAAAAGCACGCGTCAGAGAGCATTAACTGCTTTTAGAATTTCATATATGCTGTCTGTCTCTCCCTTCCAAGAACACATTTATTCAGGCATTGAATCCTGTTTCCCAAAGCAATCCCCACTATTTTAATTTCCAAAAACGACAGTCAATATTCAGCTTCACAAAGCGTGTAATTCAATTCATTACCACGGAACAACAAAGGCCTTGGCAAGCTCGGGTAAAGCTATTCCCGTAACCAATTTCTATTCCGAGCCTTTTATAAAACTATTGCAATAACTCCTACTAATTCCGACCGTTTCGTTGGAAAACAATCCGCGCAGAGCTCGGATTTAGAGTGGCAGCGACATTCCAGAAATTGATTTTTGGTATTGGTTTGAATTAATTTCCACTCCATTTTCAGCGAACAGTGAATGGAAATGAAAAAATGTGGACTGCTGAGCTGGTGATGAAAGGTGGCATGGTGGTCTCCATCGCAACCGCATTGGTCCTGATGCTTGCTCCTGCCTCAACAATAACTTTTTTCCTCCAATCACTCGGTCTCAGTACCATGGCTCTATTGTTGTTTTTAAAATACCGACGGCGCGCTTGCATCGCCAACAACAACAACAACAACAGCCAGAGCAATGGAGGCCACCCGTGTCGCTGTCATCTCCGTGTGAATTGCACCACGTGGGCTAACAACATCAAATGCTTGGCAGAATGCACCGCGTTGGATGCGAGGAAATACATTTTTTCATTACAGCATGCCGTGAAATGCTAGAGCATAGAGAAACATGATGCGAGGATCTCAAGCATAACATCAACGAAAATATTAAGCCCACCTGTCATAACAGAATGCAAAAAGCATTCGGGCTCGAAGGAGGGTTGCACATTCCGATCGAGTTCTATTCAGCGTCACCCAAACGTCAACCGGTGATCAAAAGTGCAATCAGTCAACTCTGTCATCTCTGTCAATCCGCCGCTCGACGAATCGATTGTCCCATCCTCGGTCGGTTCGCTCAACATCGTTCGCAACAAACTTGTGACGTCAATGGCCCCTGTCACTAACCTCAAAACTCGTAAACCACCTCGAATCCACCCGTTTCTCGTCCGAACGGACACCACACAGGTGGCCGTACTTTACTGTGTAACCCGTGGCTTAAAAAAAAACAACTCCCACCACCACCGCCGCCCAGGGTATGGTGTTCGTGACCTATAAATTTTCCCCACCCATAAAATGAGGGATGCTGCTGGTAAAGGCCCACATCCCATCTCCGATCCCTACCGTCGTCATCGCCGTCGACAGGAAGAAATCGATTTTTCTACGTTACACTTCCCGTTTCGTAGAATAGCAGGAAACACGCTGTTGCCGAAACGGTCCTTTTCCGTTCAACCCAACCACCAAGGGAACGACGACGGCGAGGACGACGGTGATGATCGTGATTTTTATACCTTCGCCATGAATGCTACTTACATCTGCCGTCGGTTGATCCGACCCAAAAGCAACAGCTTCCTTTCTGTGTTGGAAATTCAGACTGGTAATCCTCAATCCCGTCGGTGACTACTGCTTCTGCTTCGGCGGCAGTGGCGGAGGAAATCCTTTATGCGACATACATTCTTCTCCCCATTCAGGTAGGTTTTCACTTTCAGCCTTTCCGTTAAGAGGAAAATTTTCACTCACTCACTCAATAATCTACCGAAGAAGCGGGGGTTTTGGTTTTACGTTTGAGCATTTTCGTATTCACTAACCATGGATTTTGGCTATTGAGCAATTTCACTAGATTTCACGGCTGTACGGCATCTTCCTCGTTCGGATCAGTCGTAACCGTGCTGAGCTTATCCTTTTTTTTTTCAGCACCTATTTTCCAGCTAGGATCTTATCACTCCCCTGACGACACTCGATCACAACTTCCGAACCGGTCGTCACTTCAACCGTCCCTCGCAGCACACGCAGATGGATCCGCGGATTACACCAAAACTTGAGGGACACCACACAACCACGAGATTTTCTATTGTGGACACTACACTACTATTTTGCTGACACTGGATAATGATGCTGGTGATGCTGCCACTGTGTGATGTTTTGTTGAACAGTATGAAATTGTACACACCAAGAAGAGAGCGCATTCGGCGACGACGTCGACCCGTGTGGCTTCTGCTGGTACTTCTGGCCGCGACGGAGAGCTGGTCGATGTCCTGAACTACTGCTCCTCGCGAAAAACAGCCACACGCGAGAACCGAGCCGAGGTCGAGAAAAGCGTTTTTCTCACGACGACACGCTCCCTCTCTCTCTCGCTCGCTCTCGGAGAAACGGGAGAATGAGAATGGTGAGATCGATCGATTCATACCGAACCACAGTATGCGGCGTGGAAATGCAATTTTCTCCCATTCGATGAACTCTCTCTCTCTCTCTCTCTCTTTCACAGCATCCCGTCTAAACATCAATTCTGGCACAGGAAAGGCAGCGCCAAGAAGCATAACATTAATTTTCATGACCCAATTTGGACGAATTGTATGGGCGCTGCTGATGCTGCTTCTTCTGGTGGAAAACGTTGCTGCTGTGCTGCCCGTGGGAGAGGGGGAGAGATATTTGAAGGTTTTGAATGGACTTTTAGGGCATTTCCACCGACTGTTGCGATCGCTCTTCGGAACGATTTGTACGAATCATCTACAATTTGAAATCAATGAAACGGGTTTTGAAACTCAATCAGCAGCTAAGAGAATCTAATGTTGAAAATTCTCGTGCGATCAATACAGAAAAAATAGAGGAGATGTACTGAGAAAGATTTGTCAAATTATGTAAATATTATTGCCACATGAACCGAGATCTACCTGAATTGTCAGAAAATAACTTTTCGTTAGAATCAATAAGCCATGATTGAGCCTGAAAAACACAATAATTACTCCCCTAACAAACAAGTACAAACACCTGATTCAATCCACGAATGTTGCGATCTGACCTTTCTTACCAAATTCAATTTATGACGAGACTATCGAAAACTGGCCACGTCACGGGGGTTCTGATAGGTTCTGACAAGTTCAAGACGGGGTGCGTGTTGGTTTTTTTCTCCTTCCTTTTTCCTCGAATTTTGAATAGTTTTACAATGCATTGTACCTGTTAATCTCTCCTTGATCGATCCGTATCGTTATTTATTGGTACACCTTGAAGCTGCTTTGCGAAAAAGACTATGGCTTAATTTGACAGCTCTTCATGTTGCGCTTCCAGGCAATCCGTTCAGTAGGTGGAGACTGGCGGAGCTGAGCTTCAAGCCACCCGGCGGGTCAAAAGTTGCGCATCATGAGCGGCCTCCAGATATGGAGGTTAGATGCGAATTACAGTATGTAAAATAAGTATATCCACCCCTGCTTCAAATTTACAATTTTCCTGTTTTCGTTTCAAATTTTTGTTGATAAAATGGGGGTGTTTTGGGGTTTGGTTCTTTTATATAATCCATTTTTTTTTCCTTTTAAATATTTTGATTTAATTTTCCTTTTGAAAATTTATCCCAAAATAAAAAAAAAAGGAAAGAAAAAAACAAAAAAAAAAATTTTCCCCCCCAAAAAACCTTTTTTCCTTTTTCCGGGGTTTGGGGGGTTCCTGTCACTTTTTCGAATGTAAACATTGCATACAGTTATCCTTTCGTAGTGTAAAAGCTTTCGTGATTCAAATTTGAGTTCTCGTGTTTCGAAATGCCTAAAAACGCACAAATTTCGCTGAGTATCCGAAAACTTATCATAGAGCATCACAAGTGCGGTAAAAGCTACCGTCAAATTGCTAATATCGTTCAGATACGTAAAGATACGGTTGCCAAAATTGTTTAGAAGTACAAAAAGAGTGGTTCTTTTACACCAGCAAAGCGATCAGGGCGTCCGGCGAAGACAAGTTCCCGGATTGACAGGGCTATCGTCAGAAAGGCGGAACAAGATCGAGGTTTGTCAGCTCCAAAAATTGCAAAACAAGTTGAGAGTGAATTTTCTATCCATGTGACACCTCAAACAATCCAAAATCGATTGCATCTACAAGGTCTGAAGGGTAGAGTGGCAATTAAGAAACCATAGTTGTCAGCGAAAAACATTAAAAAACGATGGAAGTGGACTCGAGATCATATTACATGGACAGTAGATAATTGGAGAAAGGTCATTTGGTCAGACGAGATTAAAATAATGCTATTTGGGTCTGATGGTATCACATGAAAATGGCACAGAACCGGTGAAAGTCTGAAAACCCAGTGTTTAAAGCCTACAGTCAAACATGGAGGAGGTGAGTTATTGCAACATCATTAATTTTCAACTAACTTAACTAGTTTTTATCATTTTCTGTGCAGGTAGAGTCATGGTTTAGGACTCGATGGCTTCGTCTGGCGTTGGAAAACTCGAATTCATTGACGGAATAATGACAAAAGAGGTTTATCTGGACATACTGAAACGAAAACTTTCAGCAAGTGCACAAAATCTGAAGCTGGGCCGGAGATACACGTTACAGCAAGATGAGGATCCAAAGCACACATCGAAGCTGGTATCCCAATGGTTTAAGGAAAAGAAAATCAATGTTTTGGAGTGACCAGCACAGTCTCCTGACCTTAATCCAATAGAACATCTCTGGTCTATTTTGAAAATTAAGGTTCTGGAACACAAACCATCAAGCATTCAGCAATTACGACAAGTTGTTGTAACTGAATGGGACAGAATCGCACCAGAAACGACTGCTAAGCTTGTCCAGTCAATGCCACGACGATTTCAAGCTGTCCTTGAAGCTAAGGGGGTCACACGAAATATTGTTTTGGTGGATTATTTGAAGCAAATGTGCCAAGTGAGAAGGGGTGGAAGGTAGATGGCTTTTGATTTGACAAAGATGCTTCTAAATGTTACATGTAATGTATTTAAATAAGCATGTTACTTATCCTAGCTGGATGTATGTACATCTCTGTGCTATTAACATCGATTTCTAATTCTTCTCCTTTGAGGGATCAATGTATAAGCGGCAGCTAGTTGCTGCAGACACATCTCCTAGGGCTTCCGGAAGCTGTCAAAAAGTTGCCGGAACGGACACAAAATAGTCATCACGATTTTCAGAAAGGTAGCCCTACTCACATATCTAAAACATCAGTGAGGTTGTGTATAACACACGACCGGTTGACGTAGACTACGTTAAACCGTTTAATTAGTTTCGGTATCCGATTGTTACGTTATAGATTCTTATATCATAATAATCTCTGTACATGCTACTCAAATATTTGATTTTAAATCTAGCAAAGGAGAAAGAGTTGAAAAGGTTTTGTAAAATGTCATGAAACTAAGATATGGGAAGAGGGAAAATGATTAATTACGCCTTCAGTATAAACACTTTGTCAAGTTGGTTAATCATATGGTTTTATTTCCTACCTCGAGTTGAAGGCCCTTCTCCAGCGTCCCAACCAGTAGTTGACAACGCATTACCTCTGGCTGCTTTCAAGTTCACCCGATAGCCACGAGCTCGCTCGGCATCAGAACATGGTCGTTTCGGAGGATTTTCCGTATTTTCGATCTTAATGCGCTTCCGAAATTTGCGCATACGCATCAAAACGATTGGGCATTGCTTATATTCACTTTCACAATTTCTCAAAATTTATTTCTTCCTAGAAGTAAAACTCTATCGGAATGTAAAAAGGAAATCATAAAAACTAAATCGTGACAGAGGCACTTTCGACTTTCTTTATAATGCAACATTCGTTAAATTTTTCAACACCGATGGATGATTTTGTAAGGTCTGTATACGCAATAATCCGGACACCTCAAAACATGAATAAAACATAAATTTCGCATTATATTTCCGTCGTAGTTGTTTATTTCAGATTCATGGGATGTGTTATGACTATTCGTGAAGACAAAATATAGTTATTTGGTATTTGCATAAAATTTTCGAACTTTGCGCTTAACTCCGTCCATTAGGGTTTGTACAGACTCTTCAGAAATCGTAGAAGTCGTCTTTGTCCAAATTTGCTGGAAGTGTTCGATGTCTTTGATTCCTTGCTTCTTTCCAGAAAGCTTCCGCTTCATCAGAGCCCAATATCTCTCGATTGGTCGTAGCTCTGGACAATTTGGCGGGTTTGAGGTTTTTGGTACAATGTTCACTTGATTTGCTTGGTACCACTCCATCACAGTTTTAGCATAGTGGCATGATGCCAAATCGGGCCAGAACAAAGGTTTTTCTTTGTGACTTTTGATGTAGGGTAGCAATCTCTTCTGCAGACACTCTTTCTAATAGATCTCCTTGTTGATTGTGCCTGTAGTGACGAAAGATTTACTCTTTTTGCCACACGTGCAAATTGCTTGCCACACAAGGTATTTTTTGGGAAATTTCGATGCCTTCTTCGTTCTGAAATGCTCAGCTGTAGCATTTCTGGCCATAGCAGAATAAAAAGCCAGCACTGGAAGCTGCTTGAAATCCTCCAGGACATAAGTTTCATCGTCCATAACAACGCATGAAAACTTCGTCAAATAATCGCAGTACAAACGTCGAACCCGTGATTTTGCTGCCAAGTTCTGTCTGTCGTTGCGATTTGGAACTGTTTTTACTTTATACGACTTAAGTCCCAAACGTTGTTTTGATTTTTGGACAAAACCAGGTGACATCCCTATTTTACGAGCCACCGTTCGAATGGAGAGACGTGGGTTTTTCGTTAATATCCTTTTCACCTTTCGGTCCATGACAGGATCAGCGCGTCCAATGTTTTTGTCACTTCTCAGTTTCCTCTCCACCGTCAAACGTTCCGAAAATGAATTGAGCACATCGTGAACAGTGAATTTAGGCAAACCCTATGTTTTTGCAAGGTCCCGTATTGACGAGTCAGGATTTGCCGTACGCCCGTACAAAATTCGCTCGCGCACTTGTTTTTCTTTCGTCGCCATTTTGAATTCTACACATGAAATCAATCATTGTCTTTTTTATCATAGACTCTCAACTATACCACAGTGAAAGTTTTCATTCCTACTTGCAATATTTCAAAAGTTACAATGATTTGAAGATGTCCGGATTAATGTGGATACAGACCTTACACAAAATATATTCATCGTTTGTTTGTTAAATTTAAATACTTGAGCAGTCGTGAAAATGTGTAGTTGATCACTGCAAAAATCTCAACAATCAATCGATCGAGTTATCAGCGTCCAGTGTTTCAATTTTCCGTGACTTAAGCCATTTTTTTAAATTTAAATTTGGCATGCTGCTTTTGCCATAAGCATGCTTTAAGCTTGGGAATAATATAGAGACCGTTCAAATTTTAAAGCCGTGTTTTAGAAATTGTACAGAAAGCGTAAGGTATGCGACGAATGAAAAACTCAAACTATTATACCCAACTGCCACCAATTGGCACAAAAATTGATAGGAATGTTAGAGAAATTCCTACACAACAAACTCTTCAGCTAGGAAAATTTAATTGGTCGTTTACATCGTTTACATTTGAATTATTGAAACCTTTTCTGTCTTTTGAAGAAGCAGGTTATTTAATCAGTTCCACGTGAAAAGATGGCTACGAACAGGATCTCACGAAAGCACCTTATTTCGCTTCGTTTTTGAGCCCACCGACTGGCTACAAATAATTTATTGGCTTGGTCAACCGACTACATAACTAATGGATGCTTAGCCAACGGCTTGCAAGCAACAGCCTATAGCCAACAGCCATCAAGCAAACCTAGCCTGTGTACTTGCCACACGCCAGCTACCAATGCAATGCCGCTCCTAAATGAAGCCAGTGCATCCTCCGGGGCCACCGCCAGCTGCCAAACCAACATTGTGAACAGTACCGCACTGCTTTAATGCTGCCGAACGAATGGGAAATTTGTGAAGGTGTGTCCCTTTTACATCGTTCACTGCTGCATATGAGACCTTCCTTGCTCACATGTGAAGTCTGTGGTAGGAAAGTACTGAGCATTTAGTAAAATTAGCCTTTAAAACAGAATTGAAAGACATCACCTTTTACTTGCCCTATTTTCAATAGTTTACAATTAATCAAGGATAATTTTTCATAGTTGAATTGATACGCGGGAAAATTTTCAATCGATTATCTCAAAATCTTGAAAATCTAGCAAGGATTGATTGAGTTGTTAGCGTTTCATTTGTAACCATGTGTCGTGACGGTCGCAATTTTCAAACAAACAGTGAAATAATAAAATCTCCGCGTGCTTTGTGTAAGACGTAGTGAATGTAATCAATGCCCTCCCAAAATGTGTGATGGCATAGGCGTAGCCAGGATCTCGAATAAGGAGGGGGGCGAGCTTATTTGTTTTAAGAGAGAGAGAGAGAGAGAGAGAGAGAGAGAGAGAGAGATAGAGAGCGAGAGAGAGAGAAAGAGAGAGAGAGAGAGAATTACATTCATTTTGTTTTGTTTGTTTGTTTCTTATAATTACATGCTGGAAATTATTATACTTACTTTAAAAAAAAACTTTCGAATGTCCGATTATGGTGCTTCTAGATAAAAATGAATCAAATACTGCTTTAAACTGCTAATAACACATTATGCACTAAATTCACCAGCAGAGCAACTTTTTCGAAATCAAGTTAGGAATGAGAAGTAATGAACAGCGACATTGATAGTAGCTTTCTTCTTAGTTCATACGAGAGTTCTCGACTTGTAGTGGTATGTATTTGATTGAGGCATTTCCAGCCAATGAACCTATTCAATAATTCTTGTTTTAAGCCATTTTCATGCAAAATAGTAACCGAGTGCTTATGTAAAGGGCGATACGGTCAAAATTTGGTCAATATCAACTTGACGTATTTCTTTCAATTTTGCATTTAAAAAACCTGAACACCCCTCATTTTGAAGGTGTGTGTGTGTAGAATGTTGCTCCTATTTTGATTTTGGAATTCACTCTTCAGTTGTCAAAATGCCGTCCAAGCAAGAAGAGCAGCGTATCAAAATTTTGCTCGCGCATCGCGAAAATCCGAGCTACTCGCACGCAAAGTTGGCAAAATCGATAAAAGTTGCCAAATCAACCGTTACAAATGTAATTAAAGTGTTTGGGGAACGTTTGTCGACAGCCAGGAAGTCTGGATCGGGGGGAAATCGAAAACCGGAAGCCGCTGAGACGACAAAGAGAGTTGCCGGTAGTTTCAAGCGAAACCCTAACCTATCTCTCCGAGATGCCGCAAATAAGCTGGGTGTATCGTCTACAACCGTGCATCGAGCCAAAAAACGAGCCGGACTATCGACTTACAAGAAGGTAGTGACTCCAAATCGCGATGATAAACAAAATACGACGGCCAAAGCGCGATCCCGGAGGCTGTACACGACGATGCTGACGAAGTTTGACTGCGTGGTAATGGACGACGAAACCTACGTCAAAGCCGACTACAAGCAGCTTCCGGGACAGGAGTTTTATACGGCAAAAGGAAGGGGAAAGGTAGCAGATATTTTCAAGCACACGAAACTGTCAAAGTTCACAAAGAAATATCTGGTTTGGCAAGCCATCTGTACCTGTGGCTTGAAAAGCAGCATTTTCATAGCTTCCGGGACTGTCAACCAAGAAATTTACGTGAAAGAGTGTTTGAATAAACGTCTGCTGCCTTTCCTGAAGAAACACGGTTGTTCCGTACTGTTTTGGCCGGATTTGGCATCTTGCCATTACGGTAAAAAGGCCATGGAGTGGTACGCCGCCAACAACGTGCAGGTGGTTCCCAAGGACAAGAACCCTCCCAACACGCCAGAGCTCCGCCCAATTGAGAAATACTGGGCTATTGTCAAGCGGAACCTAAAGAAGACCAAAAAAACTGCTAAGGACGAGCAGCAGTTCAAGGCAAACTGGCTTTCTGCGGCGAAGAAGGTGGACAAGGTGGCTGTACAAAATCTGATGGCAGGGGTCAAGCGTAAGGCCCGGCAATTCGGATTTGGAAGAGCGGAAGCCTAACTGAATATTTTTCCTGAATTTTATACTAATTGAACTTGAAAAAGAAATTTAATTTGATTTTTTAAATAAACGATTTCACCGATTTACACGCGTTTTCCCTTGACCAAATTTTGACCGTATCACCCTTTATGTATTCTATCCGGTGATCCGTTTTGTTATGAAGGTTCTTCTGTTTATTAAAACACGCGCAGAACCATCGCTTATTCTTCCGGTCTTCCTCTAAGCTCTCCTTCGATTGCTTGTCAATCTGCCAAATTTGGAAGACGTCTGCATTGAGTTATCTCAAATTATAATAATCCTTCCAATATATCACAAAACATTGCGATTGGTTGAGTGGATTGGAGATAATGAAATCATTATGTATAAGACCAAGTCTTTCCAGGCTGGCATTAAACCGATGAGCATCAATAGAAACATAAAGTTGCCAGAAGGCACGAAATGCATCTACGGACTCTTATTTGTACGAAATCCCTCAACTGCAATTTTTAATGGATAAGCATAGATTGTTCTTTAGAAACTTCATTTTGATTGATGCAGATACTAGTTACAGTAGTGCAATGGATAGTAGGATACAGTAGTAAAAATTGAAAGTTACGAAGAAAGAGTTTGGTTCCAGCATCGGCTGTGAAAGGTTGTGACGATGCTTTATTACGCACTATTTTTCTATCGGCATGGCGCGTTTTAAATTGTTTCGGTTATCTTTTATTCGGTGATACAAGTGATCGAGTGACCACAGTAAGAAAACAACGAAGCGTCTTTCAAGCGTTAATGAAATTAACTTTGTTTTCCTAACGGAAAACCACCATCACACTTTGTGAGTGACTCCAATAGCATTATTATTGGTTTAACTCGGCTCAAATCAGATTTCAGGCATTATAAAAAATCACCTTATTTTTCCAAGGAAAAATCACCATTACACTTTGTGTGTGGCCCTAATACCATCCTTACTATTGGTATAAATCGATTCAAATCTGAAATCGGTACTAATATTCAAATATTTTACTAAACGAACCGTGAATTCAGCTGATCGTTTACCAAAACGAATCCTGCTGCCACCCAATCTTGCTATCCAACATCCCAGTGGTTTCTCGTGGAAGTGCGGCAGTGGTCTCGGTTTCCAATAAAACGTCCAAATAAACGTCAACACATTCCTTTCCTTTCCTTATTTGACCTGCATTCGGGCGAGGCCAGCGCCGGTATTGCTTTAGTTTGAGATCACGAGTTTAACAAATTGAGCATGTATGCATCATCTGTTGATCCTCTGTGTAATAACAGCTGATCTGGCAGTAACGGAGTAACAACCTCGGGCGGTCAATCATGCTCATTATCCTGCTCATGCTCATAAAAACGGATAAATTCTTTGACTAGGATAAGACAACTGCAACTTCTCGCTCTGACTAGCTTGCTGTCTTGCTTTCTCACACGCTGAATCAAACTGTAAGACATGATCAACATAAATTCTCAGTAATACTAAACTACAGTGCCGTAAAACGGGGTAACATTGATCGGTTTGGCTCATATCATGAATAATTCAAATGAATATTTTTCGTTGATACTCTTTCTAACTATCAATTATGTTTCTCAATCTAGTATCATTTGGGTTCTGAAAGTTATAGCATTGGTTTGAATATTCAGTTTTTTGGATTAACTAAGAACTGAAAATTTGTTTGAGCATAGCTTCTTCAACTTTCAACTAGCGGGGGGAAAAGCAATCATTGCTTATCTAATAGCTAACATTATAGGTTAAGAGATATTTCCCTAGTAGCACACTTGTTTCAACCCAGTAAATGTGACTGCTCTGTGACTCAATTAAGTCAAGCTGCTGAAACCATTTTTGACGGTTGTGTGCTGCTTGGGTTTTTTACATACTTTAAGCTAAATGGGTTGGGTTCTTGGTTAAAGGGAAATGATTGTAATAAAATTGTTAGTCGTAACTATTTAAAAAAAATTCTCATGTATGTTCACTTTTTACGCTTTTTTGCTACAACTTGTTACAAAATCGAGGCAACTTCGCGAAATTTGGCTTTTTCATTTAGGCAAAGGATCAATCTGACAAACATCCCAAGCAACACAAAACCGTCATATTTGGTTACAGTAACTTGATTGTGACTAAATTGTGTCTCATTGGAGTAAAATCAACTGTATTGCAACAAGTTACCTTGCAACCTGCTAGAGATAAAAAATAAATAGTAAAAAATTGAAACAAATAATAAAATTCTAAAAATAAAATCAACGGCAACGCTGAGAAAAGATGTTCGTTTCATGCTGTGCTGGGGTCGAGAAATGGTCCATTTTGCCCCATTTTACCCTAAACATGTTTTTTTCAGTTTTAACACTTACAACTATATTTGCCGCTGTATTTTTTAGTACCAGTTTCATGCTAAGCTATCTTGTGGGTATAATTTTCAACCAGTTTAATTTCATGGTCTCCTAGTAAATTTTCATAAACAACTGTCATTTGAACTCAAATTGAAGCTTGAACGTGCAGCAAAACTTTGCTTTTCAAAATGTTGAATAGTGATATTGTGAAAGTTTACATGAACTCTATTCGCAAGAAGCAGCGAGTAGTGCAGCTTCCGATAGCGAGAAGTGTAGGCTGTGAGTCAACTGTGTCTAAAGATGTGAAGAATTGGGTGAAACAGTTTACTCGACGCTGGGTAAATGCGCATGGAAAGGAACGTTTTTATGAGAGAAACAACGACTGGCTAAATCTAACATTCGAGGTAAGGATCTAAAATTTTTAGGTACGTATGGTGCTTAAAGATAATTTAAAATGTTATGTTTGTATTTCACCAAACAACATGCGATATTTTACAGTTTCAGTGGTTTAAGGTGAAGATACATGGAAGCTGTTGGGATCTCGGTGAAATGAAATAAGTGTGTAGTGCAAAACCAATGGTAACAAGAAGTAACAAATGCTCAACCAACTAAATAATATTGTAGTTTCAATTCCAGCAGTACCCACTTAGCTTCATCGACGAGCAATCAGAAAAACATTGTCATACACGCTATTATCATGCCCGGCTACATCTTGCGTGGAAAACTTCACCCGAGGACAATTTGACGGACATTATACACATGTCGCAAACGTGGTTTGACCAGGAAATGACTCACATGGAGGTAACATCGAAACGTCGAAATGTCAAGCCATCTCAAGAAAGTGAAGGATTTATGCGAAAAACGAAATTTTATTTCGCCAAGAATACAGGCATGCAGAACGCGGACAGCGATAAGATGTGTCCCTTTTGAAGCTCTCAACTTAGTGTTCTAAATGCACTTCCTCAGTTATTAATTGAGAACTTTCAATGTCAGGTACCATTTTTGCATTAGTATGATTGTGTGGCAAGTATAATCATACCCTATGCCCCGGGAGTCGAGAAATTTTCCTTAGAGAAAAATTCTTAGACCAGACCGGGAATCGAACCCAGCCACCTCCAGCATGGTGTTGCTTTGTAGCTGCGCCTTTACCGACTGAGCTAAGGGAGGACCCTGGATCCAGGATGAAATTAGTGGCAATCGATTAATTGGCGTTTATTCCCATATAAAAGCATCAGTTCATGTATAAATACTAGCGGATTTGAAATAAGTCCGATTACAGCCTCGATTAAATGGTGTTTCGATCAAAATTTGGTCGACTTAAACTTGACGCATTTCCTTTCATTGCGCATTTAAAAATGTTGCACAACCCTCATTTTGAAGATGTGTGCGTGTAGCATCATGCTTCTATTTTGATTTTGAGATTAGCACGTCAGTTATCAAAATTTCGTCAATGGAAGAGAAGCAACGTATCAAAATTGTGCACGTGCATGGCGAAAATCCAAACTACTCTCACGCCAAGTTGGCGAAATTGTTGAATGTGGCTAAATCAACTGATACCAACGTATTAAAAGTGTTCGGTGAACGTTTGTCGACAGCCAGGAAAGCTGGATCGAGGGGAAATCGAAAGCCGGAGGCCACAGCGAAGACAAAAAGAGTTGCCCGCTGTTTCGAGCGGAACCCCAACCTCTCCGTCCGAGATGTCACAAAGAAGCTGGAGCTAAAAAACGTTCTGGACTGTTGACTTTCAAGAAAGTGGGGATTCCATACCGCGACGATAAACAAAACACAGAGGCCAATGCACGATCGCGAAAGTTGTACACTACGATGCTGACGAAGTTTGATTGCGTGGTACAGGACGATGAAACTTACGTCAAGGCAGAGTTTAAACAGCTTCCTGGACAGGAATTTTATACGGCATCTGGATGGAGAAAGGTGGCAGATATTTTCAAGCACATTAAACTGTCAAAGTTCGCAAAGAAATATCTGGTGTGGCAGGCCATCTGTACCTGTGACTTGAAGAGCAACGTTTACATTGCGACCGGAACCGTCAACCTGGAAATTTATCTGAGCGAGTGCCTACAAAAACGTCTACTGCGTTTCCTGAAGCGACACAAATGTTCCGTTCTATTTTGGCCGGATTTTGCATCTTGCCATTACGGAAAAAAGGCCATGGAGTGGTATGCTGCCAACAACGTTCAAGTGGTGCCCAAGGACATGAACCCTCCCAACACGGCAGAGCTCCGCCCAATCGAACAATATTGGGCCATCGTCAAGCGGAACCTAAAGAAGACTCAACAAGTTGTTGTGAGCGAGAAACAGTTCAAGGCAAACTGGCGTTCTGCGGCGAATAAAGTGGACAAGGAGACTGTACAAAATCTTATGGCAGGTGTTAAACGAAAGACCCGGCAATTCGCATTCGGTAAAAAGGAAGCTTAGCTGAATATTTCTCCTGTATTCTGAATTGACTGATCTTAAAAAAAAAAAAGAATTTGACTTATTAATAAAAACTTTATGCCCACTGTGCAACGTTGCTACCACCGTATTCCAACTTTCACACATCGGAGAACTTGTCCATGATGACTTTTTATCGAAACTGTTCATTAAAATAATACGATATTAGAAGTCATTCTCCACAAACAGTGAGGTGGAATCGTTTTGCGTTGCTAAAAGAATGAAATTACGCATAAGTAAATAACACTCGTCAAAACAAAGTTTAACAGTTTGGACTACATGTACGAATGTCCCTCCCGGTCCTTGGCTCTCTGAACGAAGGACTTAGACCGATTCAACTTTTAGGCCACATCCCTGACCGAAGCATTGGGATTCCACTTCAACGCTTTCACGACACGTTTGTGATCCTGGTCACTAATAGAACATCCATTCTGACCGTATATCTCCCTCCGTTCGGTGCTCAGAGTTTCTTAGCTAACGTTTTATCACATGACTCACCGTTAACTGCACGATTCCGATTTGTTTACCGATGCCCCGATGAGAGAGTTGAGGATTTTCCAGGTGCTTGCGCAAAATCAATTCGCGACGTTGCATTTCGGGTGACGCCATTTTTCCAATTCTTGAAAAACTAACAGCGATAAAAATACAAGAACAAAAACACTCCAAACAACATCTACCCAAATTTTCAATAGAAAATACCCAATGGGTAATTTTCTACAGTGTTTTTTCCGTGATGCAATTGGATGTGGGACACCCTTTATTCTTCCCTTTTTGGCCTGCATTCGGGACGGGCTGGCCCTGGTTTTGCTTTAGCCTTGAATCAACAATACATTACACATTGGGGATGTATGCTAGTCCCAAGCATCATCTGTTGAATGGAGCGTAATAACAGCTGATCTGGCCATAACGGAGTAGCAACCTCGGGCGGTCAATCATGCTCAGGCTCATGTTCATGTTCAAGCTCCGAACAGCGATGGTCGAGAGGCATGAAAACCCACTAACAATTCAACATCCATTGCTGATACCCTTTATAGATTATTAAATTTCAATCCTCATCCCACGTGCATGTCTGAAATGCATCCATATTCGCCAGCCAACGTCGATCTTTGCATGCCGACTTCAATAAAAAAAATATCGGTTTCTTCTTCGTTCACTATTGCAACCCGTCCACCTCCATCCATTGATTCACCCACTTCCCACTTCCAGCTAAATGGATATCTATTTGCACATTTTCGCGAAGGATTCTCCCAGTGCCATGACAGGTACTCCACAAATCCCTTTTGTTGTAATACCGACCATATGCATGTAATCAAAGAAGCATCATCATCATCATCATCATCACCATAATCAAGCGCTTCCCGCGCACTCGGTTCCTGTTTTTGACGTCCCGTCGTAGTTGATTCGATGGCGCTGTCTTATCGGCCCTGTAAGCTGGTCTGGTCGGTTGATGGTTTATAAATAATTGAATAAAGGATTTTCGGTTTCTGCGATGAAAGATAATGGACGATGTGTGTTTGTGCCCCGCCTTATTCGCATCATCGCACATCGCGATCTTGCCGGATCAGAGTAGGCTACTGGTTAGGATTGGTTTGAATGGAAATGTGTGCAAGTGGTAAGTATTGTGTTCAGGTTTTTTGCGGTGGGAAAATGGATTCATTTTCAATATTCATGGGGGGAGGGCGATCGGACTGAGCGTGGTGTCGATGATGGTTGCACTTGATGGAATATGGTTTTCCGAATGGGAAATCATCTTTTAAAGGGAAAATCCATTTCTGAATAACACCTGGCGATTCTATTGATCAAAAGTAAAACAAACCAATTTTATGGTGAAATTCTATATGGCGTGGCAGTCATTTTTTTACATTTCAAGCGAAAAAGCAAACTGAAATGAATTCAGTTGGCAAGTTATAAGCAAACATTTCAATTTCTGTCAACGAGCACGGAGATGGCATTGGAAAAAGAATGAGATTGTTTTTCCGCAAGTAGAAGCGAAAGAATATCAGAAGGAAACGTTGCCGGAGGTAAAGCAATCTCCAATAAAAGCTCGGATGAAACTTTAGCGAATTGCCCTAATTTGTTTCGCAAAGTCTCAGGAAAAGTTACTTTTTTCCTCGTCGTTGATTTTTCCACCGACAAAGCAAAGTTCACCCTCCCAAAAGCGGAAGATTGCTCTCCAACTAACATGAACCATTCGCAGTTCTTTCATATCTTCCTTAGTTCGAATCTCCATTTACGGTTAAATTTAAAGTCAACAGAAACTTATTTCCGGGAATTAGGTTGTTAGGCTTTTAACCATCGAATGCCGAAAATAAACATAACCTCACAAAACTTCACAACGCTGTTTCTGCTTCATGTGGGATATTCGGACGAGCGTCTGCTGGTGACATCGAAGCTTTCGCTACGGGCTTTAATTCAATCATACCTAATTCAATCAAATTCAATTTGATTATCGTTTATCAATAAAGGAATTTCGTCGTTGTCGACGTCTTCGTACTCTATTTAGCTTTGGTTGAGTTCACGCTGTCGTTGTGGTTTTCATCGTAGCAAGCTATCACCATTGCGAATCAAAATACCTAAGAACGATGTGGTTGCCTCGGCAACCATCAACTACTGGATTCAATTTCGATGTTTGGGATACGTTAACAGCGTGTCAAAAAGCTGTGTATATTACTAATCGATACCATTAACTGTAAACCGGGTAGACTAGAACGAATAGTACTGAATTGTCGTGTTCTCCATAATACAAGCTACACAGAATAACTGTCGCCTTTCGCACTTTTAACGCACAATCTACTTGACAGCCGTTTGGGGAGATTTAAAATAAATCCCTTTCCAATTAATTTGCCCGAATTTCCTATTGTCAGACCGCCTCCAAGTTCACCACGACGGGAGACAGAGCCGAAACAGAAAGAAAAAAGAAAGAAAACAAACACAAAACAACAAAATACGCTCGGCCAAAAAGAAACAAAACTTCACCGGAGAGTCGCAGTCATCGCCGTCACCATTCAGATGCTAATGGACCACGCCGGAACAACACGAAAAGTCCATTTCTAACTTGGCCTAACACCACACCGAGCGATGGCCACCCGCCGAGGGGATACCGAGCGCGAGCTACTGGCGCGTACCTCCAAGGCCACCAGCAATAACAACAACAACAACAACAACAACAACATCAACCAGGAGAACAACAATAGGTAAGCAGCCAGTGACATCACGGCGACGTTTTCTTCAAAACTTTTCAACCACTCATTCCTCCGGTATTGCGGGGAGCGACATCGCCGAGTGGAAATTCGGATGGGAAATTTTTGCTGTTTAAGTTGGTTTGATCAACTGGAAATGGGAATACGGTTCCGCGATGCTGGCTTTGAAAAAAGATGTATTAGGAAGAAATGACGACCATTCAAACTCAGTCGTCAGTCGTCAGTTGTTGGAGCTCTGATGTAACTAGTTTTCGTTGCAGTGAAGTTCCTGTAACTGAAGGGATTGTTTGTGTCTTTGCGTGATTCTTTAATATCTGCCAATAGAACTTTCATCAGATGGGACATTTGTTCTTAGTTACAGTTTTATTTACAAAAATAACTTCCATTAAGTCAAATATTATTTATTCTATTTAAAAAAAAGTAAAATCGGGACTTTTTGAAAAGTTAATCGTGTTTCATCTAGAAATGTGCCATTTAGCTCACTTTGAAGAGCGGATCAGCTCATCAGAACAAATCGATTCTTTTGACCAACTCTTTTGATTTTGTGACGTCATGATTATATTTGTGACGTCAACGTACGCACAAATTAAGAGCAAATTTTCAATAGGTCGTAAGTAACAATATATACAAAAATGATGTTTTTTCACGAAATGATAGCTTGGGTACTCCTCAATATGAATTATACATAACATAATATGATTTGCAGCGAATTGCTGCTATATATCATTTAACAAAATTGACTTAAGTCACAAACTACTCCATAGCGAACTTTTGTCGCATTCGTCACTTTGTCAATTTGACCTAAGTGCTTTTCTATGCTCCGCACCGACCTATCCAGCCGATTCATTTTGGCGTAAGCAACATGACAGGTGATTGCATGTCGTAACGAACTTGACGAATGCGATATATTCCCAGCAAGAAAAATGTTAGAGTTAGACGATGTTAGACATTTGTTCGACGTTACCAACATAAAGCTTTAACCACTAGTTTGCATGCTTTTAGGAGGAATTTATTACGCTTTGCTGTCATCCTCTTTTCAGCGTGCTTTACCAACAAAAGTCGAGATGCCCACTGATGAGACGGAAGTTTGCCATCACATATCATTTAAAACGTCGGCTCGAAGTCTTACGGTGTGGGAAAAATGTCGAATAGATGTTTAGGAAAACATACAGATGTTTCATCTCTGTCACTTCAGTGGGCGCTCGGCCTAAAGCTTCATGATCTGACTAGGAGGATTTCAGCGTTGCCAGAGCATCTGTTTCTGTGTTATTTAATTGAATTTCAATAGTAATTAATTTACGGTAATAATAATAATAATTTTGTCATAATTACACTCCTAAGGGATGTTTCATAGCTTTCAGGTCTGATACATTCGGTTGCTTTGATATTAAATATTTTCAGAACTAGAATTTTATTGAAATTTTCACCAAGACGAATGTTTGAAGATATGCTTTATGAATAGTCATTTGCTTGAATTGATTAATTGCCCCTGAACTACAGAGAAGCATATACAGGTTACTTTAAAAAAAAATTTAATACAGGGCAATATATCCAATAAAAATTATCATTCTATGAATCCTATTATTTTTCTACTAAAAATTCAGAATTTCAACAAGTTACTCGATAGCTGGAGACGCAAATTCTCTGGTAATGTTTTGAAAACCACTTTGACAAGATTACTGAGCAATTACAATTTATCTGTACATTTACGCACCATGTCCTGTGCCTTAGTGATCTACAAATTCCTTTGCCTGATATACAGCATCTCTGATAAAATAAATTTCGACATTATCCGATGATATTGCTGCTACTAAAGCATTAATTCGTTCTACTCTAGGAATTTTTCATCAAGGCAAATTTCTCGACTCCCTGGGCATAGGGTATGATTATACTTGCCACACAACCATACTAATGCATATATGGTACATATGACACGAATGCCAAAACAGTGGTAAAGTTTCATTATGTTTTCGCGGGTTTCGTGTAAGTGTTTCTGCTTACGGATACACTCCTCCGCTTTTGGCCCTTCACAGAGCGTTACTGTAAACTCAGACCGATAACTCAAATTGATTTTGCTGTCAAGTGGAGCTGCATGCAAGACAAGGTCTTAGAAAGGATGGTGGCTCAAAAAGATGATTTTTGATGAATTTCTATTGATATAGTAACTGAGTTAAGTTTCAGTGACTTTTGCTGTTAATTTAGTAATGGGCCATTAGGCCGAATGCCATTAGATTGAACGCTAACAGGCCGTGCATTATTAGGTCAAAAGGCCAAACGGTTTGCTAGGCTGTAAGAGAGTAAAATACAGTCATATCACAAATAAAGTAAAACGTACAACGTAACAAGAATTCACATAACTTTAACCTCGATATAAGGATACTTAAAAACATAATCTTTCGCATCAGAAAGTAATCTTATATCAAATGATTCAAAATCGAATTGAAATTCATTTTGGTACTGTTAATTAAATTTTTGCCCTGTAATGAGGCTTTTGCTATCAAAACCTATTTTAAAGTTTTGTTAAGGTTTGTGAATTTTCACTTAAACTTGAGGTTTCGAAAATGAATTAAAATGTTCGATCAAAATATCACGTACGATGTTGTTGAGTGATAGCGTCAGAGCATGCAGCGGGACTGGATGACGAAAAATTAAATAATCCAAAAAAATAGTTTGTTTCAAACTAAATTTTTAATATTTTTTTCTCGACACTAAATATCAGGTTGATTTAACCGCCGCTTTGGTTGATTCAATTGAAAAAAATTATTTGTTTCTTTGAGTCGACGCAATCTGTGTTTTGGTAAACCCATGGAACCCATGAAAGCATGGTGGAAACAACAAAATTTTAGTATAGAACAAGCATAATCTGTGTTGTATTGTGGTAATATCTTTAGGTAGAAACAATCAACCTGCCTGTTTGTTTCAAAACAAAATAATTTAACTAGAAAATAAGAAGAATGATTAGTAATTTCCATTTAATTCCAACTACCTTTATTGCTTATCTTGACAGATACGCGTATTTCGTCTACAATGTGCAGACTTCTTCAGTGTCGTGTACTAATACTCGACTGTCGAGTATTAGTACACGACACTGAAGAAGTCTGCACATTGTAGACGAAATACGCGTATCTGTCAAGATAAGCAATAAAGGTAGTTGGAATTAAATGGAAATTACTAATCATTCTTCTTATTTTCTAGTTACAGGTATTCCACTAAACAGCTCACACTCTCCATAATTCAAAATAATTTGTTTAAAACAACAAAACGGATTTTTGAAACAACTAGTTTTTTAGTTTGAATGTCAACAAACACGTTTGTTGTTTCAAACGGAACTGTTTTTTCTCCGTGATGGATTAAAGGTTTAAACAATTAAAATATAAGGATAAAATATAAGGAAAAATATATCTAAAATTATGAGTAAACCAGGATATTACTGAGTACTATTTGCGGTGTCTTATTGTATTGATATGAAATTATTTAAGAAGTTACATTTTGATGAAGTTAAACGTAATTCAAACTCATTCAGTTGAAATGATGATGATAAGTTGAATAATTTTACCCACTTATGTATACATTTTACAATAACGTAGGAATATCCCCCAAAATCGAATAAATAGTACAGTATGTTTTGACATTGTTTTTCCAACGAAATCAAACCAACAGATATTGAGAATTTGAATGATTAATCATCTTCAAACCACCTAGTTCTTGTTTTTTTTCTTCTTCTGGAAACTTCTTCCTTGATACTCAAGTGGATATTTTTGACATGAGAACAATCAGTTATTCATTATTTCCTCATCAACAATGGATTAATTAATTTATTCGAAATACGACTTCTATAAGCAGGTGTGCAAAAATTTCGCAATAAAAAAAACTATTCTTGCTGATATTTTATATTAAAAAATGAAGAAGGTCAAATACTGATCTGATATCCCATCCATCGAGAATTATGGCAAAGGGTAAATGCACCCTTCCTTTGGGGAAATGCTCCTTAAACTTTGGAAAAATGCTCCTTAGATTCGTTTGCCCGGTATAATGCAATCGAAGGTATTTACCTTCTGGTTAGCGCTTGCCGGTTGTTTTGACGGGTCTTAAGTTTCTTCAAGATTGTATAGAGGAGCTTCGTTCCGCAATCTTCGAGGTAGTTTGACGGGTTTAAATTTCATTTTGAAGAGTCTTAATTTCGATTTGACGGGTCTAAATTTCGTTTTGAGGACTCTCAAATTCAGAAACTTAAAACCTGTCAAAACTATACAATCTTGAAGAAACTTAAGACCCGCCAAAACACCCGGCAAGCGCTAACCAGAAGGTTAATACCTCTGATTGCATTTTATCGGGCAAACGAATCTAAGGAGCATTTTTCCAAAGTTTAAGGAGCATTTCCCCAAAAAGAAGGGTGCATTTACCCTGCTGCCGAGAATTATAAGTGAGTACTTTTTATTATTATTTGCACGATAAATGCACGGTTGTAACTTGGGTAATTTGCGCTCTTATTGTAGAGGATATCAAAACGATTTAACGTAAACGCGCAGTTCTATTTGTGTTTTTGCATAACTTTTGTGATAAATTATCGCGCAACGCATTATATTCTATAACAAGATGACTCAGTTAATGTTGTATAGTCAGTTTTTTAATCAACCTGCCCAGACCTAAGAAGAACCAAATTAGGAATACTAAACTTGAAATTAATATGCAATCAGACTTCTTTTGACACAATATAAAGATAATTGAAAATAATTATGGCAACGCTGGCAGCTAAAGCTCGTATGTATTACGTCGCAGATCCGCAGATGTCGTTTTTTTTTTTGTTCCTGTCATTTGTCTCAGTCGGCAAACTCGACGGTGTTTGGAGCTGCAAACACGAGGAGCGGGAAATGATTATTAAAGCTGCTCAAAAAAGGTGAGTAATCAAAGTTTTATAGTCGTTTGTTTTTACTCTGCTAGTATTCCAGAAGTGCCAAGTTTCGTGTAGCAGAGTGTCAACAAACGACCATAAAACTTTGATTGCAAAACCAAGCCTAACGGGTCTAACCACCCGTATTAAATTACGCCTAAATTTAGTCTATCGTTAGATTAACTGGTAAGCTTTTTAACCCAGTAACGTCTAACATTATGTGTCGGATGTGTCTAACAGACGTCTAACATTAGACGAAAGTTAGACATAATGTTCGACGAACAGTCTAACGTGTTCGATTAACGTTAGACTAATGTTAGACTAACTTTTCTTACTGGGTTACACATATGGTTGGTGAAAATGCTAATAAAATAGTTCTATAATTTTGCTAAAGGGTGTACGGAATCAAATTTCGACACACACAAATATTTGGCAAAATTCGCCCGTTCAACCAATCATCTTCAAACTTTCAGGGAGTAAAATAAAACATGTTATGAATATTTTCCCATGTTTGTTTTATTCAATTTCAATTCCATATCAAAATGCACAAACCTTGTTCTTTACACTACTCATAAGGTCCTGTACAACATTTGGACCAACTTTTTTTTGTGTGGCAATCCATTTTTTTTCATATCTTCCTCCGATTTCACTTCCTTAGGATGCTTCCGAATTGCCTGCTTCATGATGGTCCAGTACTTTTCAATTGACCGCAGTTCCGGTGAGTTCGAGTGGTTTGAGATGCTTCGGCACGAAATTGACCTCCTTAGCCTTGTACCGCTTTAAAACCTCTTTCGAGTAATGGCACGAGGCTAAATCCGGCCAGAAAATCGTAGGACCATCGTGTGACCTCAGGCAAGGAAGTAGACGCTTTTGGAGGCATTCCTTTAGGTACACCTGGCCATTGACCGTTTCAGTTGTCACGAATGGAGTGCTCCGCTTTTCACAGGAGCAAATTGCTTGCCAAATCAAATATTTCTTGGCAAACTTTGACATCTTTTGCTTTCTAACGTCCTCAGGGACATCGAATTTATGATGAACCGTGAAAAACTGGAGCCCCGGAAGCTGCTGGAAGTCCGTTTTTACCACCTTTTTTCTTTCCAATCGATGGTCAAACGTTCGTGGTACCAATTTAAAACACGAGACACCGTAGAAAGTACCATTCCCAGCTTCCTGCTGATGGCACGATGAGAAAGATCCGGATTTTCGAGGTACGTGTGCCAAATTTCTTTGCGCCGCAAAACAAATACACATTGAACTAATTCCACCAAAAATTTCAATAGAAAATACCCAACGGGTAAAAAGTTACAGCCATTTAAAAGTGGTGCAATTTGATTCCGTATATCCCTTAAGGACCCGTACTCTCTTTAGAGATCGGATCGCAGCAAGCCGTGCTTGCAAACTGACGTGTTTTGTTTTTGCTGCGTCGTTTTTGCGGGAAAAAAATCAAAAAATAACTCGTTATGCACTCAAGCAAACAGTGAAATCATAAAATCTCTGCATGCTTTGTTACTTACTGTATGCGTGCCGGTCCATCCGAAAAGGATGTTGTGAAAAGAATTGCCGGATAGCGGAGTGCTGCTTCTGTAGAGACATAAACGCATCCTATAGCATCACAGGGAAGCCGTCCAAATGAAGACTGTACATCACCAAAATTTCGGGGGGGATTTTTTTTTTTTTAAATTAATTTTTAAATATTTTTAAAAACATGCCCCTTTCCAAAAAATTTGTTTTTTGATGGGGAATTTTTCCACAAATTTAAATTTCCTTTTATGTTTCTACTGTGTTTAGGCGGGGCTTGTTGTAAGTGAAAGTGACCTCGAAATGGACGTGAGTAACCAGGCATTCTGAAACGGGTCACTGGAACCCAACAGAGCTATCACCTTCCAACTCCCGGGCTAAAATTGTATGCCGTGTCGACAACAGTTCATTTGACAGCAAACATTTTTCTTCCATAAAAACCCTGCTGGACAGTGGGCATTGGATTACACACACACACACACCGACGCGCGCCCCCCCCCCCCCCCTTGCGAGTTAACGTAGCGGGAGCTTGGATTACCCAGCGCCCACCCCACCCAGGAGTGCCAACCGGCACATTAGGATCAAAGCCAGTGAGATCCTAAATTACAGTATACTGGTCATAGCATCGAATAAGGATACGACATGAACCAACGGATTGGACTTGACGCGCAGGGCTGGTAGTCGGACTATTCTGCTTCCTCAGTATGGAAGAGTGACACCTTCCAGAAATGGCAAGTGGGCTAATGGTGTGGCTGCCCCCGTCCCGGTAAAACCTTGGCAGGCCTCCGGATACGTTCGAAGCTTGTCACCTTAAGTGGTGGGTAGTAGGCTCAGATGTTACATTCCTGACTTACGCCGATCCGGCTCTGAACACGGTCCCCATGAAGGACCGTGTCAACCCTAGCATGGCCTCCCTGATTCAAAGATAACCATGGGATCACGATAGGCGACTATCTACAACGTGTGGAGATAGCGGTTCGGAGGGGGGACCCAACAAAATGGAGGACAACGGAGGAAAAAACAAAAAAGATGAAAAGACAAAACCAAAAAAAATGAAACTCCCGACAACGAAGGCGGAGGTGCGATAGTGTTCGCAAGAAGCGGAAAGCTACAGAGGTCACCAGTGCCGAATTCGGAGGCCACTGCAAGTACCAGCAGTAGCAAGTCACAGGGGTTCCTGACCCAGCTGTTCACCCCGCAACGCAGCAGTAGCACAACTCGAGGGGACAGTGTTGGGAAGAAAGACGCGATGGAGGTAGTCAGAAACCGGATCGACGAACTCTATGATTATGTAAAGGACAGGCACAACGTCCACAAGGAAATCAAAGAGATGGTGACGCGTGTTAAATCGGCCGTGATTGCAGCCGAACGCGAACAGGACGCACTGAGGATGAGAGCAGAGACTGCCGAAAAGTTGCTTGAGGACAGCCAAAAGGCAACGGAAAAGGCAACGGTTGATGCACTGAAGACGCCGAAGGAACCCCAGAATCCACGCTCGGAGAAAAGGAAAAGGGACACACCAGGAGATGAGGAGGAGCTGAAAAAGCTCAAAAACGACGAGGAGAAAGGTGAAGGCAGTGAATGGCGCACTGTCGGCAACCAGAAAGACAAAAAGAAGAAAAATCAGCAGCAAGTGAAAACGTCAGGAGAGAAGAAGAAGCAGATGCCTAGGCCTCGTCGGGAGCGAAGTAAGGGTGACGCTCTAATTGTTGAAGTAAAAAGTGGAACGACGTACGCTGAACTCCTCCGAAAAGTGAGAGCTGATCCGGAGTTGAAGGAACTAGGGGAGAAGGTGGTAAAAACCAGGCGCACCCAGAAAGGTGAGATGCTCTTCGAGCTGAAGAAGGATCCTGCCATCAAGAGCACAGCCTTCAAGACGCTCGTCGAAAAGTCTCTTGGTGAGCAGGCGATAGTTAGAGCTCTCTCACAGGAGACTGTGATCGAGTGCAAGGATCTTGACGAGATCACAACAGAAGACGAGCTGAGGAGGGCGCTGAAGGGGCACTGCGATCTTGGAGATGCACCAATGACAATCCGGTTGAGGAAGGCGTACGGTGGCACACAGACGGCGGCGATACGTCTGCCGACAGCTGCAGCCAACAAGCTGTTGGAGTCGGGTCGAGTAAAAGTTGGGTGGTCGGTTTGCTCACTGAGAGTCGTCCCTCGAGTTCCAAAGGAATTGGAGAGATGCTTTAAGTGCATGGGATTTGGTCACCAGGCGAGGAACTGCAAAGGTCCTGACAGATCTGATCTGTGCAGGAAATGCGGGGAGAAGGGTCACTTTGCAAGAGACTGCACAAAGCAACCGAGATGCATGCTTTGCAAAAAGGAGGACGGAAACGACCACATGACGGGGGGCTACAGGTGCCCTGTATATAAAAAGGCGACAGCAGGTCGGCAGTAATAGAGGTAACCCAAATAAACCTCAATCATTGCGACATAGCACAGCAACTGTTGTGGCAGTCAACAACAGAAACAAAGTGTGACGTCGCAATCATTGCGGAACCGTATCGTGTTCCTCCCGATAACGGAAACTGGGTAGCAGATAGAGCGGTGATGGCTGCGATACAAGTGATGGGCAGATTCCCCATCCAGGAAGTAGTGTCCAGTTCATGCGAAGGGTTCGTGATCGCCAAAATCAACGGGATCTTTGTATGCAGCTGCTATGCACCCCCAAGGTGGACCATGGAGCAGTTCCACCAGATGCTGGATGCACTGACTGAAAAGCTCATCGGAAGAAGACCGGTCGTCATCGGAGGAGACTTCAATGCTTGGGCTGTGGAGTGGGGCAGCAGATGTACCAACGCTAGAGGGTGCAGCCTGCTAGAAGCTCTGGCAAAGCTGGAAGTTACACTATCAAACGTAGGTTCCACCAGCACTTTTCGCAGGGACGGTCGTGAATCCGTCATCGATGTTACCTTCTGTAGTCCGTCGCTGATGACAAATATGAACTGGAGAGTGTGTGAGGAGTATACCCATAGCGACCATCTGGCGATCCGGTATAGCATCGGCCAGCGAAATCCTGTCGCAATACGAAGGACAAATAGTTGCGAGCGGAAGTGGAAGACGAAGGTCTTCGACAAGGAACTCTTTGTTGAGGCACTTCGGTTCGACAACGAACTCTCGAACCGAAACGCGGACGAGCTGACGAATACGTTAGTAAGGGCATGCGACGCAACCATGCCGAGGAAACTGGAGCCGAGGAACAAGCGGCGCCCAGCTTACTGGTGGAATGAGCAACTCAGCATCCTTCGCGCTAGTTGTCTCAGAGCCAGAAGACGTGTCCAGAGAGCTAAAACCGCAGCAGACAGAGAGGTACATAGGGTGGTGTTCCGAGCGGCCAGGACCGAATTAAAACGAGAGATAAGACTGAGCAAGACGAACTGCTACAAGGAGCTGTGCCGAGCCGCTGATGTTAACCCCTGGGGCGACGCGTACCGTATTGTCATGGCGAAGATCAAAGGCCCATCAATGGCTGCAGAGCTATGTCCAGCAAAACTGAAGGTTATCGTAGATGGACTTTTCCCGACGCACGATCCAACGACGTGGCCACGTACACCGTACGGCGAGGAAGAGAGAAGTAATGTTGAGGGCATGCAAGTCTCGAACGAGGAGCTCGTGGCAGTGGCGAAAGGGCTTAAGGTGAGGAAGGCACCCGGACCGGATGGAATCCCTAACGTGGCTCTGAAAGTGGCGATTCAGGCATTCCCGGAAATGTTCAGGGATGTGCTACAGAAATGTCTAGAGGAAGGCCATTTCCCGGACAGGTGGAAAATACAGAAATTAGTGTTGTTGCCGAAGCCAGGAAAGCCTCCGGGGGATCCAGCATCGTATAGGCCAATATGCCTATTGGATACGCTTGGGAAACTCCTGGAGAGAATCATCCTCAACAGGCTGACGAAATTTACTGAGAGCGAGCACGGGCTATCGAGGATGCAATTCGGTTTCCGGAAAGGGAAGTCTACGGTGGATGCCATTCGGACAGTGGTCGAGACAGCCGTAAAGGCGTCCAAACAGAAGCGGAGAGGCGATCGATATTGCGCTGTTGTAACGATCGACGTTAAGAACGCCTTCAATAGCGCCAGGTGGGAGGCTATTGCCGAGTCGTTGCACAGAATGAAGGTCCCTGATTACCTGTGCAGAATTCTGAAGAGTTACTTTCAGAACCGGGTGCTGATCTACGAGACCTCCGTGGGGCGGAAATCGGTGAACATCACGGCGGGAGTTCCGCAAGGTTCCATCCTTGGCCCAACACTTTGGAACGGGATGTACAACGGGGTGCTGACGCTGAAGCTTCCCAAAGGCGTAGTGATCGTTGGCTTTGCAGATGACATCGTATTATCAGTGAAAGGCGAAACACTGGAAGAAGTGGAAATGCTGGCGACCGAAGCAATCGGCATAATTGAAAACTGGATGCAGGGATCGAAGCTGCAGATAGCCCACCACAAAACGGAGGTGCTGATGGTCAGCAACTGCAAAGCGGTACAGCGAGCAGAAATCGTCATTGGAGGGCTTGCCTTAGCCTCGAAGCGCGTGATGAAATATTTGGGTGTGATGATCGACGACCGGCTAAATTTCAACAGCCACGTAGATTATGTCTATGGGAAGGTGGCAAAGGCCATCAATGCGGTAGCCAGAATCATGCCGAATAGCTACGGACCTAGACCTGGTAGACTTTGACTGCCCACGATTTGGACCATTGCGAAGCGAGATGCTTGCCATCAGTGGGGCAGATACCAGCCCAGGTGACGTCGGTATAGAATAGGTGAGGAAAGTGTTGGAAGGCGATACGGAGAATAGCAAAATGTGGGCTAGCGAAAAGGGGGGGGAAAAGAGGGGGGGGGGGGGGGGGGGGGGGGGGGGTGGTGTGGGGGGGGGGGGGGGGGGGGGGTGGGGGGTGTGGGGGGGGGGGGGGGGGGGGGTGGGGGGGGTGGGGGGGGGGGGGGGGGGGGGGGGGGGGTGGGGGGGGGGGGGGGGGGGGGCTCCACCAAGTAAGGCGTGCGCAAAATGGTTGTGGCAAAGAGTATGACCTAAATGGCTCTATAGCAGCCAAATGGACAAGACCCTCCATGAACTAATACCATAGGGCAGTCCCGTGGGGGGGGGGGGGGGGGGGTAGTTTTCCAAAACGGGTTTTAGTGAGATCAGAAGTCGGCCTTTTCTCAAAGGTCGACAATGACCACCCCTCTTTAGAATTTTGCTTCATACTGTATTTTCGTGCTTCTCCTCTTTCAGGGCTATTCTATCAACGCTAGTATATAGCACGCGAGACGAACCGAAATGATTTCATAAGGGACTGTTCATAAAACACGTAGACTTATTTTTGAACCTCAGACACTCCTACCCCTCGTACTTTTTACCATACAATTATCTGTAAATTTGTCTACGTTGTTAATGAATAGCCCCTATGGGACGAATGGCCAAATTTCAGTTGTCCAAAATTGTATCATTGTATAGGGTAGACAAGGAAACCGGTAACTGTCCGATTAACCGGTTTGGCATGACTCTGTCTTCCATACCATAAGGGGCTATTCATAAACCACGTAGACTTTTCTAGAGGGAGGGGGGGTTTGACCAAAGTCTACGCTCCATTCAAAATTTCAAAAAAAAATGTATGGAGAAAAGTTTACGAGGGGGGGGTCTGAGATTTTCAAAAATCAGTCTACGTGGTTTATGAACAAGCCCTAACCGGGCGGACTGTGGTGGGTGGACAAAGCCATGTCCAAACCACAAGCTGAGAGCTCATCTCGAAAACTGAAATCATGTTCGTTCATCTCGCGTGCTATATACTAGCGTTGATAGCATAGCCCTGAATGAAGAGTGGCACGAAAATACAGTACGAAGCGAAAATCCAAATGGGGGTCGGGCTTCAATTATAAAATCAGACACCGGCAACAAAGCAAAATAATTTTGCAGCTGAAAGGTGTGGCTATTTCTGTATTCATCATGAAGTAAAACTAAATTAAATAAAATGAAGAAGACAATTTGAACCATTTGTAACCCGTTTTTGAGGACCCGGATAGGAAAAAACATATTTTCAACCTGTTCATACGTCTGAACTTATAACTTTTTCATATGCAGAATCTCGCCCAAAATATGGGGTGTGCGCTCAGTACTAATCTTTGTGGCATCTGCTAGCTCACGCACCTTCACTTTCCGGTCAGCCAACACCATTTCATGAACTTTTTTGACATTGTTCTCTGTAACCGCATCGGAGGGCCTGCCGCTGCGGACTTGATCGGTAGTGGAGTTGCGGCCACCACGAAACTCTCGAAACCAATATTTGACGGTAAGGTCTGTATCCACATTAATCCGGACACCTTCAAATCATTGTAACTTTTGAAACATTGCACGTAGGAATGGAAAAATTTCACTGTGTTATAGCTGATAGTCTATGATGAAAAAGACTATGATTGATGTTTGCATTTCATGATTAGTATTCAAGATGGCGACGAAAGAAAAACAAAGGCGTGGGCGAATTTTGTACGGGTGTACGGCAAATCCTGACTTGTCAATACGGGACCTTGCAAAAACATTGGAATTGCCTAAATCCACTATTCACGATGTGCTCAAATCATTTTCGGAACGTTTGACGGTGGAAACCGAGAAGTGACAAAAACATTGGACGCGCTGATCCTGTCATGGACCGAAAGGTGAAATGGATATTAACGAAAAACCCAAATCTCTCCATTCGAACGGTGGCTCGTAAAATAGGCATGTCGCCTGGTTTTGTCCAAAAATCAAAACAACGTTTGGGACTTGAGTCGAATAAAGTAAAAACAGTTCCAAATCGTAACGACAAACAGAACTTCGCAGCAGAATCACGGGCTCGACGTTTGTACTGCGAATATTTGACGAAGTTTTCATGCGTTGTTATGGACGATGAAACTTATGTCCTGGAGGATTTCAAGCAGCTTCCAGTGCTGGCTTTTTATTCTGCTATGGCCAGAAATGCTACAGCTGAGCATTTCAGAAATTTCCCGAAAAATACCTTGTGTGGCAAGCAATTTGCACATGTGGCAAAAAGAGTCAATCTTCCTTCACTACAGGCACAATCAACAACGAGATCTATCAGAAAGAGTGTCTGCAGAAGCGATTGATACCCTACATCAAAAGTCACAAAGAAAAACCTATCCCGATTTGGCATCATGCTACTATACTAAAACTGTGATGGAGTGGTACCAAGCAAATCAAGTGAACATTGTACCAAAAACCTCAAACCCGCCAAATTGCCCAGAGCTACGACCAATCGAGAGATGTTGGGCTCTGATGAAGCGGAAGCTTTCTAAAAAGAAGCAAGGAATTAAAGACACTTCCAGCAAATTTGGACAAAGACGGCTTCTACGATTTCTGAAGAGTCTGTACAAACCCTAATGGACGGAGTTAAGCGCAAAGTTCGAAAATTTTATGCAAATACCGAATAACTATGTTTTGTCTTCACGAATTGTTATAACACATCCCATGAATCTGAAATAAACAACTACGACGGAAATATAATGCGAAATTTATGTTTTATTCATGTTTTGAGGTGTCCGGAATATTGCGGATACAGACCTTATAATCTGACGGATTATTTGCCCCATAATACTTATCCAACTTTTCCGGCGAAGGAAACGCCGTTTTGTCTCTCAAAAAATAATGTTTTATGAGAGAACGAAAATCATCGTTTTTATCGATATTCAACATGATGCCAAACACGTGAACAACAATCAGCTGTCAAAACAAAACAAAGGGCAGCATCGCACTGAAATTTGGCGTGTATGTCTAAATATGAACGGAATACAAGCCACTTTAACCTTTTTTGCAGTAGCATCGCATTTTGGCGGTCAAGGAGGTTACTTTTCACCCCACCAATATTCTACAGGCAAATACTTCCCAACGAATAGCTAATGATGTTTCAATCTCGAAGTGTAGACCACCTTTTGCCAATCACAACTCACATCTTACGGACTTACTCACAATGCTATTACCTTCCATCTTTTGATTCCTTCCCATCCTCCCGGCTTGGGACCTAAGATTAACAACCTTCCAACCCGCAGTCAGCCAACCGGTGCGGTGATGGAACATGTGCGAAGTGCGTGAGCCCATGTCAAAAGACTGCTCCACCGCCTTCTCGAACCCCTCGTGGGGACGGGCCAAGAAGAACACGGGTGCGAATGTGTTTACTTTTCAAAAATATAATCCTCTATTCAAACCGGCAGGCGCAGCAGCACATCCTTTTAGCTACAACTCACCGGCCTACTTGTTCGTCGTTAGGGAAGGGTAATCCCAACCCACATATTTCATCGAAAATGTAAAAATCGAACAACCTCCTATTTGCCATATCTCTACTCGTTCATTCGATACGTTGTTGGTTGATGTTTTTTTATGTTGTCGATGGGCAAAAAAAATCCATCCCATCATTCAGAGACAGAGGAACCTTTATAGACAAACGATACAACCTGCGATCCGATACTGTTGCTATTTCCACCCCCACCTGGCCCGGTCGGGATAATGTCGACTGCGATACTATTTTGCATTCCGATATATATGCTGATGTGTCGATATTCTTTCTGTATTTTAGATAGGTGGATGGTGTTTCACTTTTTGACGCTTTTGGCAGCTTTCCCGAACGTCGTACACCTTATTTGCGATCTATCCAACCGCTGCTGTCATCAATTTGATGATGGTTGGTTCTTTCAACACACGCTGCAAAATTGAACAGGAGATGTGCTCGAGTGGAAGGTACCGAGAATGCACAGATAACAGACAATGAACCGGTGAACAATGATGCTTGATGGGGAAGAGTCTGAAATGGATGAGAATGCAATTTTTATTTTTATTCTGCACCTCTTTTTTTCGCTCGACAGTGTAATGTATACTAACGAGTGGGAGGATGCCAACCAGCGGAATTTGAATTGATCACCAACTGGGGCAATTTTCGATCGTACATATTCTGGAGACTTCTACAAACGGTTGGACGTGTAATTTCAAGTTTTGAATTGATGACCCAATTAAATCGAAACCACGCTCATAATTTTTGTTTGGAAACTGATAGTGACCAGATCAGTACTTAAAAAGTTGTATACTTTGGAATTCTAAAAGCCTTGGGAGAGCTACTTCGCTAAGAAATTTGAGTTAAAAAAATAGAGTTATATAAGACAATTTTTTTTAGGTGTATGTACGTATGTGTCTCTCACCGACCACCAGTGATTTTGTGGAAGAAACTTTTTTGAGGAATAATTTGATATCACTAGATGCAAACATTATTAGCCCTCGAGATTAAAGGTGACAGCTCTACTGCAAATCCAACGACTCATTTCTAGAGTCACCAAATGAGGTAATCTTTATACACAGTACGCTCCGCACCAATATCTTCGTATCTCCAATGTATATTTGAAAAAATTTCACAGTGAACAGAGAATACAGGGTGCGTCAGAAAATAATGCGAAAATTTGTTCTATTTCTTTCAAATCCCATTTTCAACTAATTCAAACAATAATATCAACATTTTCGAGTGCAGTTATCTTTATAAAGTCCTTTTAAACAAATTTTTCAATGTGTCCTCCATTTTTCCTCCTTTCGGACGTAGTCCTCCGACATTGACTGCCATGTGCGTGTTATGGTTAACTTGAGGGTTTTCACACTAGGGTGTGATGTTTTGCAGGCTCGTGCTTCAACATATGCCCAAATCAAACAATCCAACGGATTAAGATCTGGACTGCTAGGGGGCCATAAATCCTTCGGCCAAAACTTCATGTTATCGTTCAACTATTGTTGGGTTCGATTGGACGTGTGACACGGCGCTTCATCCTGCTGTAGGACAACGTTTTGGTTCTCGGAGAAGTTGGCCTTTACCCAGGGAAGCACTTGGTCCTTTAAAATACCGATATACAATTCGGTATTGATTTTAACTCCAGCATCAATGAAAACAGGCGGCATTTTCAAACCGTTGGACGCCACCAAGCCAAACATCTTGACACCAGCCGGATGTTTGGTTTAAAATTTGAATTTCATTTTTTCCTTCTTCAACAAGGAACGCGATCTCTTGGAACGAGTCACTCGTAGTTCCTTGACCCGGTCCGTAATCAAGTGGCGTTTCACTCTGGCTCTGGAAGATGCATGCAGGTCTTCTTTGATGATTCTCCGCATGGATTTCTCCGAAATATTGGCTTCCTCTGCAAGTTTTCTTATGGAACGCACCGGGTTGCGAGCAATTTTTGCACGGACCGATTTGATCACGTTCGGCGTGCGTGCAAAGCGCGGACGTCCGCTTCCCGGCTTCCGCTGCTTAGGACCATCCTGCAGGGACTTTTTTATGCTGTAAACTGTTGCCAAATGGCACCCTACCATCTTGGCAATCTCTTTCGGCTTCTTCTGGGCGAGCAACAAACTGGTGATCTCTTCTTTCGTGAACGTTTTGACGAATTTGCAATAAAACAAATAGAATGCTTGGATGCAGCACTTGAAAGTAAACATAAACAAATATACTTTCGACAAAAATTAGTTACTAGCTACACGAATTAACCCAATACGCAAGTTTGAACATTTTCGCATTATTTTCTGCCGCACCCTGTATATATATCATCACTTCATCATTTTTTCAATCTCTCGTTTATTTGGTTCAAATTAAAGTAAACACACTGTAGTCGATTTTAATTTATTATATTTCATATTCTTTTTAAGTCGCACTTATGAAACAATACAAAAAAGAGGGTTCGACTTGAAGAGAAAAAAATCATCAATTCGGGTTGAAAAAAAAAAACAGTGCCAAAAATAGTGCCCACTTCATTTTGGCTCTCGGGAAAATAAATTTAAGTTAAACAAAAGGATTTTATTAATTCATGTGTCCTCCTTTGGCTTTCAGGACCAGCTACAGGCGCTTCGACATGCTCTCAACAAGTTTCTTTAGGTGCTGTGGATCCAGCTCTTCCCAGGCGCGCTCCAGGGCTTCAAAATAGTTATTTTTATTGGTAACACCAGTTTTGTCAACCCTGGCATCTAGAATCACCCACAAATTCTCGATGGGGTTGAGGTCCGGGCTTTCTTGTTGGCCATTTTAGCGGTTTGATCCGACAAGTCCGGAAGAAAGTCTTGGTCTTCTTGGCAGCATGCTTCGGGTCGTTGTCCTGCTGAAATACGAACTTCTCTTCAAGAAGCATCAGCGAAATCTCCAGATTTTCTCACAGGTCATTGTCCCGTCAATTTTCACGAGACTACCCACCGTGCCTTGTATGTGGCGCTCCTGAAGCTCCTAACCCGATCTGCACCACACACGAACCCGCCGCTTTCGATTAAAAAACTCTAATTTTGATTCGTCCGTCCAGAGAACCGTTTTCCAGAACACTGCGGGCTTATCAGCATGCTCAATAGCAAACCTGAGCCGTTTGGCTTTGTTTGCTTTGCTGATAAATAGGCGTTTCCAGGCAACTTTGTTAATCAGTTCCTGTGCTACAAGACGGCGAAGAACAGTTTGACCAGAAACTGATAGCTGAAGGGTTTCCTGGATCTCACGGACAGTTACTTTTGGATTTTTCCTGACTTCGCGCATGATATTGGTGTCCGTTCGTGTATCCGTTTTGCGCTTCCTGCCTGGGCGATGCACCACTTTTGTTAAAGTAGATTTTTCTCAACCGCTGCCTTGCTAATACTATATTTTCTAGCGACAACCCGGTGCGCTTCACCGTTTTGCACATCATGAACCACCAATTTTCCGATACACAAGGGAATTGCTTTCGAAATCACAACGTTCTCCATTTTGTCAACTGATTCAAACGCGACCACGAGTACAAATGCACCAGGTCAAGCCATATGCTTCAAAACAAGTCAAAATATCAAAACATAAGCAATCGAGGGCTCTTTCAATGGAAACTTATCAAAAACATATCGATTTTCGATAGTGGGCACTTTTTTTTGTCACTGTTTTTGTTTCAATACAAATTGATTTTTTAGTTCTTAAAGTCGGACTCTTTTTTTATTATTATTCCATGCGTGAAGCTTGAAAAGAATATAAAAAATAAAATATCAAAAATGACTACAGTGTGTTTATTCTACTTTGAACCAAATAAATGAGAGAAATTCAAAAAATGATGAAGTGGGCACTTTATTTTGCCTATAGGCTAGTATGCAGCTCAAATGTAATGTGCATTAGGATAGGACAAGTAATGGTCAAGAAAGGCTTTTACTGTCGGAATTGCTTACCTTGTTTCCAGCTGAAAAGGAGGGCAAACTTCGTAACGTTGGTAACGCCTGCCCATGTAATCTGAATGGGGATGTCACTATTCCTTGCGGAATAATATTCCGTTCGATTATTCCACAAGGAAAACTGACATCTCACCCATACTGGAGCAGTTGTCCAAATTACTTTGGTGGAAATGGTAAAAATTACTTCATGGTCTTTACTTGCCAGCTGCATACTAGGCTTAGCAGTGTATGTATTACTTCTGTTTTTCAATTCTGCAGGATCAGTCGACCACCAGCTTTAAGCAAGCATTGTGGGCTTTAATATAAAAAAAATAGAGTTTTAAAGGGTTGCTGGTTTGAAATAATAAATTTTCTGTATTTTCTTTTAATCTTTTGCAATTAAAAAATTATTTTTTTACAGTTTATATTTTATAAAGAATGGTCAAATTATTATCTACAACTTTGCCAAAGCGTTCATACCAATTAAACTAACCGTTTTGGTCTCACAATTTTCTTAAACTATCAATACCGTTTTACACATATTATGGCAAAGTGGAATCTTTTATAGTAAGGAAGAATCCTGCCAAGTTTAAGCTAAATTGTAAATAGTTGATCCCGACGATGCTTGGAATGCCTCATTAGACATTTTTTGTTACATATCCGATTTTTAGTTTTCCTAACTACACCCCAGTATATAACACGGTATTCTCAATTTACGCTTTATGACTATAAGGTATGCTCTTTCGAGAGAAAGTGGGACTACGCTAAAAAGGAGTATATTACTTTAACTCTCTTGTGCGTAAACCGAATATACAGAGGATAGGCAAAATGATTGAGATAGTCAAAATTTTGCCCAAATTCAATTCCTTATAACATTTTGAAAAATTGCTGAATTTGGACAAAACCAGAAGCATTCGACGGCAAATTTAGTTTGAGGACAAGATTTAGGAACATGCATTGTCACGAATACTGGCCACCGGACACCGGAGATGTTCCGGATTTTCAGAGAGCATGTCAAAAAGACATTTTTTCTGCTGCTCGTATTTTTGTGTGATATGAAGTTACATCGATGACTTCTATTTTCCTAGAAACTAGAACTCATCGAAAATTGGATGCCGGCGGTTGCACTAAGGTCCGTTGAAAAACTTCCGAAAAATGGCCATTTCCGTGAAAATGGTTCCGGATACTAAGGAGTGTATCGAAAATAAGCTATCCACAAACTTTCTTTCAAATTATGTTGAAAACCGATATTTTATTCATACAAAAAATTGATCCTTTATTGTACGAGTTTAAACTTGAACATAGTGAAGACCGGATGAAATTTAAGTTGTTCCTTCATGAATTTTCGAACTTTGGATCGAATGCTCTTCATCAAGTTCCGGACAAGTGTTGCATCGCATTTTTTGGACGCTTGAGCCCAAATTTTTGTTGAACTCCTGCATGTTCCCAGCTGCCTTACCAGTCTTCTTGAAGACCCTCTTCACGATTGCCCAGTAACGTTCGATGGGTCGAAGCTGAGGGCAATTTGGTGGATTGATATTTTTCTCAACGAAATCTATACCCTTTTCCGCAAGCCAATTGAGAGTGGTTTTGGCATAGTGAGCCGACGCTAAATCCGGCCAAAACAGTGGAGGTGTACTATGCTTCTTATATAAAGGCAACAATCTCTTCTGGAGACACTCAGATCGATAGATTTCCGCATTTATAGTTCCGGTAGTGTAAAAAATGGTTGACTTCAAACCACAGGAACATATTGCTTGCCATACCAGTACCTTTCGACCGAATTTCTCCACTTGAATCGACCTGTCCGCATCGCTCACATCCTCCCCAACGACGGCAGTAAAGTATTGTGGACCTGGAAGGGTTTTTGAGTCCTCCTTTACATAGGTCTCATCGTCCATCAAAACGCATGCATCCGGACGCTGCAAAAGACGCGAATACAATTTCCGGGCCCTTGTTGCTGCTCGCTTCTTCTGTTCTGCACTTTGTTTCGAGATTTTCTGCTTCTTGTAGGTCTTCAGGTGGTTTCGCCTCTTGATACGCTGGATCATTCCGACACTCGTTCCTGCTTTTTTGGCCAAATCACGTATTGACATTGATTTGTTCTTCATGATTAGAGATACCACTTTCTGCTCCAGTTTCGGGTTGGAAGAACCGGGTTTTCTGCCTCTTCCTGGTAGCTCATCCAAAGAATAGTGTTCCCCAAACTTATTAATGATGGTTTTAACACTCGCATGATGAATTTCAAACCGCTTCGCCAATTTTCACATAGTAATACCCTTCTCACTTAGTCATGTGTCCAGAACCTTAATTTTCACTTCCTTTTCAATACGCGACATTTTGAAAACGCAGAATTTGAACCGCACAAACAAGTAAACAAAAGAAAGCTGACAGTCAAACGCACAGCATGCAGTGTTCAGAGCATAAAAACCATCACAAATACATGCGTACAACGCAAATGTATGTGGATAGCTTATATTCGATACACTCCTTATGGTCAATCATGTATATCCTTCCAATCATGTATATATCACCAAAACATCAAGATTTTTCATGGAGGTGCTTCAGGGAGCATATTCAGGACGATCAGTTGCACTGCATCACTCTGTAGTAAATTCCAGTTGCCCCGGGGGAAGTGGTCAATTTGGAAAATGTCCGGAACCATATCAATATGGGTATCCAACTTCAAGATTTTTCGAGGTGATACTTCTAAATGGCCAGCATCAATGGTGCCATGTTCAATTTTCATTAGTGTCCCCTCCGCCTAGTAGCATATTGTCACAAATCCACTAGACCCCCCCCCCCCTCCTCTCCCCTAAAATGCTACGTCATTGATGGACGACCTTTAATAAGCTCATAAATAACCTTAAGAAATTTATCTAGGTGTGTATGTAATCAGTAATCATCTTAAAAAACCAATACATTGATGAAATTTCATTTTTGTATTTTTGTTGCTTCATTTTGCCTTATGTTTTTCGTTATAGAATTCGCATGAGTGTGAGTGCGCTTTCTATTCAGTGGTCACGGTCAGAACTATGGATTGTTTTGTCTGCTTCTTTTGTTCTCATGGGATGGTGGTAGGAGAACTGCAACTGTTAGGAGAACCACTCATCGTCAACACGGTGAAATTCTGGCGGTTGCGGTGTGTCGGGCATGTAGCCAGAATGTCGGACGATAACCCGGTTAAGATGGTGCGCGCAGTGGCCACGGTGGATCGACCAAGTGGAAGACAACCTTCGGACCCTTCGCAGACTTCGAGGCTGGCGGCGCAGTAGAATGGAGACGACTTCTGTATACAGCAAAAGCCGCAGCGGCTTTTGCTTGGTTATCCATTATGAGTTTATTTCGGAAATGCGTTTGAATTTTTTTTTTTTCATAAGGACGATGCATTTTATTAATAGCGAGTGGGGCCTCCGTCTGCCGCCAGAACAGCCTGGATTCGACGGGGGATGGATTCATAAAGTTGTTGAACCGTTTCCAGAGGAATTTTTTGCCACTCGTCGATAAGCACTTCTTCCAACTGCTTTAACGATGACGGATGAGGAAAATCGTTTCTTACCCTTGCTTTAAGAGTCGACCATAGCGGCTCAATTATATTGTGGTCCGGCGATTGTGCAGGCCAGGGCAGGTGATCAAAATCATCAGCATGTGCTTCGAACCACGTATTGATGATCTTCGCTCTGTGAATCGGAGCGTTATCATCCTGAAAGGTTCCATCCCCTCCAGGAAAGAACGATTCCATCATCGGCAGCACCAACTATCAAACAAAAAATAAGATGTTATATTCAGGATTTGTCATCATATGAACAAATACCTTGTCTTCCAAAATAATTTGATAATCGGCAGCCTTCACTTTTCCCTCAAGTGCTATAATAGGACCAAATCCATGCCAAGATATGGCCCCCCACCCCTTTTGAGGGCCCCCCGCGGGGGGGGGGGTACACGGAAAAAAATACATTGCCGGATTCATGAATAAAAATTCATGAAATCATAAAATGTGTCACTTCATGACATTATGACTATGCTTCATGATATCATGACGGAAACCACAATTATCATGAATAATAACATCTGCTCGCATGAACATGAGACATGATCACCACAAGCGTTATTATAAATCAATTCCCGTTTGGATGAATTCAACTCGGAATAAAATATCATACCGCTGAGTCATGGAATCCTGACCCTCATTCATGCTTCATAACTGAAAAACCAAAAATCAGGAACCGGAACAAACGCATCTATGAACTCGATTCATGGTCGCTCTATAAGCGTAACACAAAGCTGTCAAAAAATTTCATCAATTCAATCAAAGCGTGCCTAGCGGTCGGCGGTGATTTTCAGCTAAGGTTTGAAAAACCTGAAAAATGTTTGAAAAAAAAAACTAATTTGTACTTATTTATAGTGTACAAACAGCACAGCTAACCGCGTTTTCGCAGCAGCAACGGTACACAGCAGCAGCAGCCATGAGGCTTTGGAACTGGAGTTGGAGGTCATCTCAAGAGCTGGGTTGGAGAATTACGCTACCATGATCGTAAGCGACCATGGAATTGAATCGGCAAGGGAGTTAAGCATGCTAGACGACACCGATATTAAGCTGTTCTGTCGTGTAGCTCGGGACAGGATTCTATTCCGCAAAC
Organism: Aedes koreicus; assembly: GCA_024533555.2. Taxonomy (NCBI): domain Eukaryota; kingdom Metazoa; phylum Arthropoda; class Insecta; order Diptera; family Culicidae; genus Aedes; species Aedes koreicus. The sequence goes on from JAHHFK020003536.1 coordinate 65,773, forward strand.
TACTTGCGAACTTGGTAAGAATTTTGATTTAATGATTTGATGATGTTCAACTGTTCTAATAGTAAAAACAGTTCAAATGTCAGAAAAAAATTAAATAATCACCCCTACCCCTTGGGAACGTTTTAACGAATAAAGTGAGAAATCAGCGTACCAAGACCACCCAGTACTGGACTATCTCGCACTTTTTTCATTGAAGTTCGCAGATTTTTTTCTGGAGGTCAGTAGAACGTCAACTTTGATTTTATATGAAATTCGAACATTTTCCCTACTATTCTGTCAAATTTAAGTAAAAATTCGTGAATTGGAACACAGGCTTTGGTTCGTTATTGTACATTCAGGCGCAAAGAGAGGACCATAGGGATGTGCCGAGGGATTTCATGAATTTAAAAATAACAGACAAGGAGGGTATGAGTTACTAAACCGGATTTGATTCGATCAATTGAATTTAAGGCCAGTATCGATTTAAAAAGTAGAGAGGTTACTGAATTTTGTTCAATATTACCAAGCGGAATTTTGACAATTGATCTGCATGGAACGAAATGTCACCTTCACTTGCTAACTTGGTGTGCGACAATAATCCAGCGGAATATTTTTCCGAAAGTAAAATTGACAGCTCCCATTAGTTTGCGTGAAAACCTTACAAATTTTAATTTTTATTTTTCGTTCTTTGCAGGTGGATACTGCTGCAGAAATTTCTTTACGATTCTTTACTTTTCCGTTTCAGTAAACAGAATTTAACATGGGTTTGGGATAGAAAAAGAAATTTATTTCGAACACGATACCGACCTTTAGATTGGTCTCAGTCAAAAGCTATTAATTTTATGATTTTGCTTAAAATCTGGGATCATCTTGAAGAGTCATCCCCCTCGGCCCCCTTACAGATCCCAAAAAAAAACTTCTATTTAGAAAGTTTTGTGCATCTAAAGTTTATGCTACAGTCATTAAAAGATTACCAATCTGACATTCAAAATTGAATTAATCAAGTATTGTGCATGAGAAATACATTAGTTTGCTATTTTAAGCATGTTGGACATCAAAGACAGTCCTTTATTTTATTTAACTATTTGCTTTACGAAAAAACTGTTTAATGAATCAGCCGGTTCTGATGATCGCGAATCAGTCCATCCAGAGGACTTCTCGTAAACAAAACAGTGTTAAAACTGTGATTACGATAGTCACAAACAAATTTTCTTCAAAATTCAACAATCTGGTGCTATTTTGTTGTTGAGTTCATATTTGTATGGTTACTTTCTTTTATTTTCATATAGACTGCGGGTGACGTCGAAGTCAAGATCAACCAGCGATTGGAGATTCTTCGGACAAAATTTGACATCGTACAATTGCAGCCGCAAATCATCGCGTTTGGCGCTTCGCGACCCGATAAAGCATTTATCGTGGTTTTCGGCGGCGCAGAGTATAAGGCAGAAAATATACTGCATGCCATTTGTATCTGCATGCACGTAACCTATGTGATGAACCTCCAGTACACACCGGACTGCAGGCCACTGTGGCTGTTTTTGCAAACTTACCAGCATCGATCGTTGAGCTACCAAAAAGCACACGAGATTTGCTGAAGTCGATTGATTGATTGTTAATCTTTTTCCTCATTTCCTTTGTTTTCATGCCATTTCCGTAACATACATAAAACGAAACAAAACCAAAAACTATTGAATGAATTTACTTATCAAATACCTGAAAGAATCCGCTTTAAATACCTGAAAGAATCCGTTTTTTATCATATTCATAAATATGTTTTATGTTACCATGAACTCGCTTCATGGTACCTATGTGAAACCATGAATAATGTTCACGTTTTCATGATTTTTTCGTAATTCCAAACGAAATGCTTCATGATTTCATGAATCAATCTGCCCGTTTTCATCACTAAAATGGGAATCATAAATGACAGGTGCCAATAATCATGAATAGTAGTTCATGTTTTCATGAATTTAGTTTATGGTTTCTAATCAGATGCTTCACGATTTCATGAATCAAGATGCCACTTTTCGTCATCATAAATCAAAAACCTAACGCCAAAGTGGCGTTACGTTGGATCATAGCAAGCTGATTCATGATTTCATGACTTTTATTCATGGTGTATATTCATAACATGAAAATTCACGTTTTTTATGATATCATGAACCATTTTGCTAGTTTCGAGCACCGGATTTTTTCCCGTATAGGAAGAAGACACTCTTTATCATAAGCCTTTTCCGGTTAGCGCCAAACGTATACTCGTCCAGTTGTTGGAAAAAGTGTGAACGATGATTCATCAGACCACACGACCTGCTGCCATTGATGCGCTGTCCAGTCTTTGTGGGCTTTGCACCATCGGTTTCTTGCGATCGCATTCTTCGGCAATAGCAGCGCGGCCATGCAGGTTCATTTTATGCAGTTCTGATTTGACGATCGATTATGTAGACGGTCTGATTTGACGATTCGCCGCAATGACCGTTGTTGTCGGTCATCCAGCTTCCGTTTTCGTCCTACGCTTTTTCCTGGTGATGTTTTTCCCTCGTTGTATTGGGCCATGATTCTGCAAACTGTTGCGGGAGATACTCCCACCAATTCGCTGGTGCCGTAATCAATGCACCTGCTTCACGTGCACCGACTATGCGGCCACGCTGGAACTCGGATAACGCGGACGACATTACGAACCGAACAACAAGAAGACGACTTTTTATACAACAACAAAGCTTCTGCACACCATCCCATCCCATCCCATCCCATGATCACCTCGAAAAATCTTGAAGTTTGATACCCATATTTATATGATTCCGGACATTTTCCAAATTGGCCACTTCCTCCGAGGCACCTGGAACCTACTACAGAGTGGTCATGGCAGCTGCTGGTTCTAAAATGCATTTAGAAGTATCACCTCGAAAAATCTTGAAGTTTGATACCCATATTGATATGGTTCCGGACATTTTCCAAATTGGCCACTTCCCCCTGGGCACCTGGAACCTACTACAGAGTGGTCATGGTAGTAGCTGGTTCTAAAATGCATTTAGAAGTATCACCTCGAAAAATCTTGAAGTTTGATACCCATATTGATATGGTTCTGGAAATTTTCCAAATTGGCCACTTCCTCCGGGGCACCTGGAACGTACTAATGAGTGGTCGTGGCAGCTGCTGGTTCTAAAATGCATTTAGAAGTATCACCTCGAAAAATCTTGAAGTTTGATACCCATATTGATATGGTTCCGGACATTTTCCAAATTGGCCACTTCCCCCGGGGCACCTGGAATCTACTTATGAGTGGTCATGGCAGTTGCTGGTTCTAAAATGCATTTAGAAGTATCACCTCGAAAAATCTTGAAGTTTGATACCCATATTGATATGATTCCGGACATTTTCCAAATTGGCCACTTCCTCCGAGGCACCTGGAACCTACTACAGAGTGGTCATGGCAGCTGCTGGTTCTAAAATGCATTTAGAAGTATCACCTCGAAAAATCTTGAAGTTTGATACCCATATTGATATGGTTCCGGACATTTTCCAAATTGGCCACTTCCCCCGGGGCACCTGGAACCTACTACAGAGTGTTCATGGCAGCTGCTGGTTCTAAAATGCATTTAGAAGTATCACGTCGAAAAATCTTGAAGATTGATACCCATATTGATATGGTTCCGGACATTTTCCAAATTGGCCACTTCCCCCGGGGCACCTGGAACCTACTAATGAGTGGTCATGGCAGTTGCTGGTTCTAAAATGCATTTAGAAGTATCACCTCGAAAAATCTTGAAGAATAAAGGGTGTCCACGATGAAATTACCACACTATGAAATTGCTCTAACTTTTTAACCGTTGGGTAGAATTTAATGAAAATTTGGGTGGATTTAGTGTATAGTGCATTATTTACATCCTGCAAGTTTTAAAATCCTGTGATCAAAACTCGCGGAAATGGAGTCGAAAGAACAGCTCGTGCGTGATAAAATCTTGCGCATTCATCACGAGAACAAGGATCTCTCGCATCGTTCCATCCTTAAAACGTTGGGAATCGCGAATTCCACGGTGTCGCGAGTGATTAAGCGGTTCGAGGAACGGTTGACCACCGATCGGAAGCCCAGAAGTGAAGGAAAAAGTATTCCGTCCAACACCAAAAATCACAACCGCGTATTTGGGGCCTTCAACCGAAATCCGAACGCCTCCGTTCGGGATGTGGCTAAGAAGCTGTACCTAAGCCGAAGTTTTGTCCAGAAGGCCAAGACTAAGGCTGGGCTTCGAACGTTCAAGGTACAAAAGGCCCCTAATCGCGACGAGAAACAGAACAAGTCCGCCAAAACCCGTGCCAGGAAGTTGTACCTCAACATGCTGATGAAAGTTGAATGCTGCATCATGGACGACGAAACATATGTGAAGGCCGACTTCAAACCTGTTTTTCACGGCCAAGGATAAGTTCAGCGTTCCGGAGCATGTCCGCACTCAGAAGATGTCCAAATTTGCGAAGAAATTCCTGGTTTGGCAAGCCATCTGCACGTGCGGGAAGCGGAGTGCACCTTTCGTGACCCAGGACACGATGAACGGACAGGTGTACATAAAAGAGTGCCTCCAGAAGCGGCTGCTTCCTCTCCTAAAGGCCCACAACGTCCCAACAATCTTCTGGCCGGATTTGGCCTCATGCCACTACTCCAAGGACGTGCTGAAGTGGTATGCGGACAATAAGGTCAATTTCGTGCCGAAAATGTTCAACCCTCCCAACACTCCGGAGCTCCGCCCCATCGAGAAGTACTGGGCGATTATGAAGCAGCACCTTCTTAAACGACCTAAGGTAGTGAAGACAGCCGAGGAACTGAAGAAAGTATGGGTTTGCATGCAAAAAACGGTTGATTCACAGGTTGTGAAGAATCTTATGGCCGGGGTTAAGGCCAAGGTGAGGGCATTTGCGTATGGACTGTAAATAAAATACGAGTTAAATTGTAAACTGAAGTTTAATAGTTATTTCTCAATCCCTGAAAATTTGATGGCAATCGGATGAAAACTCGAATTTTGCGAATCAATTTTGTGTGTGGCAATTTCATCGTGGACACCCTTTAAAATATTTAGAGATATCTTTATTAGAGAGACTTTCAGCCGGTGGCTGGTTCGTCTCTTCCGAATAAAATATATGTAATTACTGACAATATCAATTATTTAAATTACCTGTCAATTTCGTGAATGCGCCTTAATCCAACGTATTAAATAATTGCTCCATTTTCTATACTGGGGCAGCTTAAAAAAGTTCGGGAATTTAATTGTTTATAAATTATTTTTTTTTTGAAAATGGGGCCACCATGGGTGCGGAGGGTTTTTTTTTTTTTTTTTTGGCGGTGTTTACTTTTTTTGTTTTTTTTTTTTTCTTCGTTGGAGAAAAGTACTCTCCGTTCGTGAATAAACATTCGTCACTTTTTGACGTATCAAGTATATCCTTGAAAATGTGCAAAATATAGTCATAAAATGAGTTTTCCAGATTAACCATGAATGCATAGACGTAGTGCTACGTTAAAAAGAACTCATGGATATAAGAGTTCTACCTTCCCGAAACATCTTTGCCACGGAGAGCAACTGACAGGTGGTGATAAGGGCCCGTGATGAATTTGATACTTCATATCATATTGAAGACTGACATACGTTTATTTCTCTTCTATTCGTATGTACCATGCACCTTCCGCCCAGAAACTGAACGCATCGTTCCAAAGCCTAGTCAATCTTCAAATTACAGCAAAAGGATTCAATTTGGTTGGTGCATTTCTTCAATGCATTCTATTTTCAGCCAAGAAGGCAGGAGTAGGGCTGGATCCGTTATTTTAATGTTGCTTGCAAAGGACGACGAAATGCTTCGTTTGTTTTTCCGCAAACAGCCCACTTGAATCCATCGTTGTTGCAAGCCTCACATGGTGCAAATTTAACCTGTGAAAAGTGCATCGCTTCCTGCGTGATCCTGTTGTCCTAGTAAGCAAACAAGCTTTTTGTTTACATTGTGTGTTCTCAGCACATAGCAGTGGGGGTGCATTCAGCACGGTGAAAACAGCCTTGAATTATGATGTTCTCGTTTCAGCAACCACAAGTGATTAGAACGTCTGTAGGGCAAGCGACTTCTGCTCTATACATATTATGATGAAGACAATAAAGGTTGTTTTCCAACAAACATCCAATTTAACAATTTTGTTTTCCCAGTGTTGTTCCTTGAAACTGATATTGTAAATTAATCATTATATTTACATCGTGCTTCTATTGGTCTGCCAACTGATGTCGCCCCACCAGTGGTAGTGAACATTTATTTCTGATATATGAAAAAAAATTGAATATCGTTAGATTTTGTACAAAAAATACTTATCTGCGCAAAAGAATTCCAATTTCAGAATCTTTTCGTTCAATTTTAAGAATCGTTAGTTTGTAAGTTTCGGATTTACTCAATTCCAAAAATCCCACACATTTTCAAAAACTCTACTACTAGCCCCATAAAAACGGAAGGTGCTCACCACCTGGTAGTGTGTGTTGGCAGAAGCTCGGCTAAATGGTTAATTTAGTCAGGGACCTTCCTCGCTTCAAGCAACAAAAGTATTCTGACCTTTTTGTTCGTGAAATTGACGCTGGTTCCATCTGTCAACGAAGTGAATTTATTCCAATCGACATTTTTCCACTTCAACTTTGTGTTCCCCCGTGGTTTCATCGTGCAACCTTCTGTCACACTGAATCAGCATCCCATCGAAATTTCCCAGAAGTTACAACCAATCCCCACCCACCGCCCTCCCCCGCGATCATGACTCGAACCTCGGTATCATCTTACACGCCATCGAGAAAACAAAACCAAACCATCAATTCCCGTTTGTCAGAGCCAATGTATTTTGTCTACGGCCAAGCCCCATTCGCAACATTTTCCCAAGACGAGAAGGGAAATCAGGGACCGCTGGCTACTCGCGTCAACACTGTAGCGATGTGTTTCTCCGGAAATTATCGGAAGAACGCACCCTTCGCCGCCCCTCCCTCCATCACACCAATCTGTTGCGTCCCAAAAAAAAAATCGTCTTTTATTATCACATTGGAACGTGTTCGCGCTCTAATGACCAAGATTTTATTTTTCGTCGCCTCTGCCCGCTCCTCGTTTTAAGATTTTATTTTCCTTCTCCAACACAGTTCACCCCCGCCGAAATTCTTCTCCACCGCCAACTGATTCTTTTGTGTTTGGGATCGGAAATTTAGGATGAACGAAAAATATCGCCCATTTTGGTCCCACCACCGCATCATCGAAGTAAGCGTAGCCTTTGCTCGCAAGTCGAATGCCTCGATCGCTAGGGAAAACGCGAGAAACGGCGGCGGAGGCGGCAGCGAGTCTTAATTTAGAGAGAAATTTATTATCGCAACAATTATTGTCAAATTGACAGTAATCAGAACGCGACGCGCGAGTTGGAGACCCGTTGAGACGGTTTTCGCCGCCGAAACGCAGCGGCTGTGGCGCACAACAGCCATCATCATTATCGTCCGTGAGTGAAGTGGACACAGGGAAGCTAATTATAGCGCAGGCAGGAGAATGGTCACCGCGCGGTTTTTTTACGAAATCGTCGTTGACCGTCGTCGTCGTCGTCGTCGCGTTGAGCTGCAGCATCGCACAGTGGGACGAGAGGATGTTTAAGCTGGCCATCGGAGGTTGCGTTTGGTTCGGTTTTGGAGGGCATAATTTGACATGAAATATTTGTTTACGTTCCTTGGTTCACGTCCAAAGGGAATCACGTCCCGTGAGAAGTAGAAATTTGAGATGCCGCACCAGGGAAGGTCATCACATTTTTATGTTAAAACCATTATCACTGCGTGCCAGTAAGAAGTCGTCATTAAGTGAAGTATTATTAGCGCTAGACAATCTACTAGGAATAGGATTTACACTTTATTCAAGAACACAAATTATTTATGAAATATGTGGACCGAACACGCGTCGTTTCCCTACCAGAAGGTTATAACATAAAAATAACAAAATCATAGCAAACCTTGTTACGACTAACTGATTTTGAAAGAAATTTGTTACAGACGTTTTCATCTGGATAATTGAATAACATACGTATAATAAATTAAGATATAATGCCCTGAGAGGCATAAACTGTGTGAATAAAAAGATTAATTCTTAATTAACTTGAAATAATTTTGTTGTTTCCTTCTGGTCGGGTTTTGATTCAATTTCGACGAATATGGAATCAGTCAGGGGATCTGCATCGCTGTCAACCACATATAGATGCACCATAGTTCACATGCTTTTGACAATCTTGGACATCTGACAATGTTGGACGTCTGACAACAGAAATCGACAAAAATATTTCAGTAGGGTCTAACTGAAAAATTGCTTCTTCCTTCAAAATGTTAAACTTGCAAACTTGCCCCATTAATCTACTACATTGCCATTTCAAAGAACAAAAGTCCTTCTGTTCGATAGAATTAGAAGCTCACATGGGTAGATTTTGTATTAGAAGAAACCATTATTTACGTTAGTCAGTTAGGCTCTAATGAAAAATCTTTGTCGAAATATGGCCCAGCAAAACAAATTGATCAATGCCAAGGTACAAAAGGCATGACAGAACAAAACAACTAACTCTTTCACACTCGCTTCGTATCCTATAAAGCACGATTCAAAGTAAATTTGGACGCATTCAAGTGATCATAACTCAAGAATTGAACAAAATACACGGTTGATCAAATCGTCAAACAAAAGCGATATGTAACAAGTAATTACATTTCACCGTTTCGAACGAACTGTCGCACTTTACTTGTGATCGATGCCATCATGATCTGTACAGACGCTGGTGACACTGTAACCGGCGAACTTATTCCACTTGAAACGCATTTGTTGTTGCATTTGTCACTATTTTACCGCATCCTCGCAGTTTTCGCTTGACAATTGCCCAATATTTTTTGATCGGTCTGAACTCAGGGCAATTCGGAGGATTAATCTGTTTGGCGACGAAATTAACATTGTTTCCAGCATACCATTCTAGTACCTCCTTAGAGTAGTGGCAGCTGGCTAGATCCGGCTAAAACATTACGTTGGTCTTGTGTTGCCGAATAATGAGTAAAATCCGCTTTTTCAGACACTCTTTAGTGTAAACCTTCGACGGCATTGTGTGAGATGTGATGAAAACCTTGGTTTTAAGGCCACAACTGCAGATTCCTTGCCAAATCATTAGTTTCCGAGAAAACTGATCAGCAAAAACAAATTTATACCTAGAAGAGACATCCCCACGACCAGTTGGCAGGTAAAATTTTCGTAAGGGGATTTGTTTATAATCCATTTTGACATATGTTTCGTCATCCATTAAAATACAGCCATCAAATTTCGTCTAAAACTCGTTCGTTCAGTAATCGTGCTCGCTTTTTGGCCACTAAATTTTGTTTCAGGGAGCGATTCGGATGTTTACTGGCACAAAAAGACTTATATCCTTCTCTTGAAAGAATGCTACGCACGGTGGAAAAGTTGGAATCGTATTTCTTTGCCAAATCACGTATGGAGACACCTAGGTTGCCTTTCACGGTATTTATCAACACCTTTCAGCTCAGCTCTTTGTTCCTAGTGCCACTTTTATGATAGATGCGCTATGCTCTATCCACACTCAGAGTATCCTTGTAACGTTTGATTACAAGACACACCGTTGAATTTAGGAATTTTTACACTTTTGCTATTTTTGAGGCAGACCACGAAAGATTCTCTTGATTTTTGGGCACAGTTAATTTTCTTGTCTCAAGTTCCATGAGCCGTAATTTCGAGATGCGTCGATCAATCGAGAAAAACTTTTCACCAATGTCTTCGTCAATGATACATCAAAAATGCCCGTCAAACTTTTTTTGTTCCAACCACCAGGGACGCGGTGGTGTATTAAACCATGCGTCCAGATTTACTTTGAATCGAGCTTTAATGACGTTCCGATGCACACAAATGAAAGTGTTGAATGTTAAAAAGAACAGATTCATCCCAATCATATATTCATCACATAGATACTGAAATTCATGTGAGCTACAGCGAAATCCTCAATAATTGCCCCCTGGAATCAGTAAAATTTAAGTAAAATCTATCAAAAGTGAAGTCACACGAAAATGAGTAAAATTAGTAGAAAATGATAAGTTGACAAATCAACAACATCTAACTAATTCAGATGGGTGTTGTCTAAGAGTTGGTTTGTCAATCTACGGTAGAGTTCAGATGGAAGACGGGACGTGGAGTAAGCAAATGAATCACGAATTGCATCAGTTGCTGGGATAACCTCCCACCGTACACACCACTAAAATCGGTCGATTACGGTAGGCTGGGCATGTCGAAAGAATGTCGGACAACAGCCCAGTTGAAACGATTTTCGAAAACGAACCAACAGGCAAGACTGGCACAAGAAGATGAAGCACGCAACGAGCAAGGTGGATCGATCAAGTAGAATGGAACCTGCAGACCCATCGTAGACTGCGAGGCTGGCGAAATGCAGCCATGGACCGAATACTGAATACGAATACCGAAAACTTCTGCATACAGCAGAGGCCACCCCGGTATTGGTGCGATTGGTAAGTAAGCTTTGTTACTTGATATAAACATTTTCCTGAAATCCTACGTTTATTAAGCTTTCTACAAAAATGCTTCGGTGACCTGTCGGGCATGTTCTTCATGATGTCTGCCTATTCTTCAGCTTTTTCGTGGCCTTGGCAATCAGAGTAGATCCTAAGTTTGAGAATCGCCCAAAAATTTCTATCGGTCCCCGCTGGGAGACGTCGGGAGGGTTGGAGGTCTCCGGTACAATGATTATCATCAGCCGGTCCATCTCGTCTAGTGATCTCTTGGCATAAGTATGTTCTTAAACTATTAAGGCCAGATCCGATTGCGAATCTGAGCAACAGTTCCTGATTTTGAATGCCAAAAAACAGTTACGAATTAAAATGCGTTTATCCCAACTAACACAAAACCGACATAATTGGTGGCAGCAACTTGATTGTAACATCATTGAGTCACATTGAAGCTACTACTACTACTACTACTACTACTACTACTACTACTACTACTACTACTACTACTACTACTACTACTACTACTACTACTACTACTACTACTACTACTACTACTACTACTACTACTACTACTACTACTACTACTACTACTACTACTACTACTACTACTACTACTACTACTACTACTACTACTACTACTACTACTACTACTACTGCTGCTGCTGCTGCTGCTGCTGCTGCTGCTGCTGCTGCTGCTGCTGCTGCTGCTGCTGCTGCTGCTGCTGCTGCTGCTGCTGCTGCTGCTGCTGCTGCTGCTGCTGCTGCTGCTGCTGCTGCTGCTGCTGCTGCTGCTGCTGCTGCTGCTGCTGCTGCTGCTGCTGCTGCTGCTGCTGCTGCTGCTGCTGCTGTGTGTGTGGGGGGGGGGGGGGGGGTGTGTGTGTGTGTGGGGGGGGGGGGGGGTGGGGGGGGGGGGGGGGGGGGGGGGGGGGGGGGGGGGGGGGGGGGGGGGGGGGGGGGGGGGGGGGGTGGGGGGGAACCCCTCATTTTGAAGGTGTGTGTGTAGAATGTTGCTCCTATTTTGATTTTGGTATTCACTCTTCAGTTGTCAAAATGACGTCCAAGCAAGAAGAGCAGCGTATCAAAATTTTGCTCGCGCATCGCGAAAATCCGAGCTACTCGCACGCAAAGTTGGCAAAATCGCTAAAAGTTGCCAAATCAACCGTTACAAATGTAATTAAAGTGTTTGGGGAACGTTTGTCGACAGCCAGGAAGTCTGGATCGGGGGGAAATCGAAAACCGGAAGCCGCTGAGACGACAAAGAGAGTTGCCGGTAGTTTCAAGCGAAACCCTAACCTATCTCTCCGAGATGCCGCAAATAAGCTGGGTGTATCGTCTACAACCGTGCATCGAGCCAAAAACGAGCCGGACTATCGACTTACAAGAAGGTAGTGACTCCAAATCGCGATGATAAACAAAATACGACGGCCAAAGTGCGATCCCGGAGGCTGTACACGACGATGCTGACGAAGTTTGACTGCGTGGTAATGGACGACGAAACCTACGTCAAAGCCGATTATCGCCATCTCGATCAGCTCCTACCCCAAGTATTTGAGTGGTAGTTCGTTGGTTCATGCTGTGGGAACAGCCTTTCGCATCACAGGTTCATGCTAACACAGTTGGCAACCCGTCCGCAAATTTGATCAAAGGCATGCGCTTGGATCTAAGCTCTAGGATGAACATGTTGTTGTAAAAGTTCATTGTTAACCTCCGTGATTCAATCTGTGTCCTGTTCCCAATGCGGTTACGGATCGTTTGATGGGCATACTACACTCAAAATAATCCACACGTTAACGCTACGTGAAAATTCACGTAGATTACAAAAAATGCTTTTTCATTCGAGTTTATCTGAGAAATGTAACTATTATCGGACTATAGATGAATAAGAAATGAATCGTCAGTTACTTTTACTGCAGTTGCCCCATCTCTCTTACGTGAAAATCACGTACTCACATGAATTCATGTTGACAGCTAAATTTCGCGTTCATTCTGTTGTTTACTATAGTGAAGAAAAGACTTAAAAGGAGAGTGAAAAATAATTATGAGTTTGAATTGTAAATTAGGGTTTGTTGGTGTAAAGGAAATGTGGGATGTAAAATAGTGTGGTTTGAGTGTGTTGAAGGATTGTGTGGGGGGGTGGAGTTTTAAGGAGTGTATCGAAAAGTAGTTATAAACATTCGATGCGTTATTACGCATAAACTACTGTATATATTTTTAGCGTGTAAGCGCCATTTGCTTTGTTTACATGTCAAAAATGATTATTCGGTTCATTCATTTCCGTTGATAAAGTTGTATTCAAAATGTCGCGAATTGAATTTGAGACTAAAAAGAAAATTCTGCACACTTGGTGCACCGAAAAGGGTGTTACTTACAACCAGATTGCGAAAAGAGTAAATGTTCACCCGGCAAGTGTAAAACGCATCATCGAAAAGTTTGGTAAGGAGTGCTCCCTCAAGGATTTACCAAGAAGTGGCCGGAAACCCGGCTCCAGCAACCCCGATTTGGACCAAAAAGTTGTGGATTATATTCAACGGAACAAATCTGCCTCTACTCGCGATCTAGCCAAGAAGTTCAGGACCAGCATCGGAATGATTCAACGAATCAAGCGCAGGAATGACTTGAAGACGTACAAAAAGCAGAAAGTGCCCAAACAAACTCCGGAACAAAAGTCTCGTGCCAAAACCAGGGCTCGAAAGCTGTACAGCTGCATTTTGGACAATGTCGACCAGTGCATTTTGATGGATGACGAAACATACGTTAAAGAAGATTCAAGAACGCTACCGGGGCCGCAGTTTTATACTAAATCTGTTGGGGAACGTGTGCCAACCGCAGATACGACTGTTGCGATGGAGAAATTCGGTCAGAAGGTGCTCATTTGGCAAGCTATTTGCACATGTGGCTTGCGTTCTTCAATTTTCTATACAAAAGGAACTATAAATGCTGAGATTTATCAAAAGGAATGTTTGAAGAACAGGTTGCTACCATTGTATAGAAAGCACCAGTCCCCTCCTCTCTTCTGGCCAGATTTGGCATCGGCACATTACGCCAAATCCACTCTACAGTGGCTGACGGAGAATAACATCAAGTTCGTAGAAAAAGACATCAACCCACCAAACTGTCCCCAGTTGCGACCGATCGAACGCTATTGGGCAATAGTCAAGCGTATATTTAAGAAGGATGGTACAGTGTCCCAAAACATGACCGATTTTAAGAAAAATTGGGCAGCGGCATCCAGGAAGTGCACAAAGGTCACTGTGCAGAATTTGATGGCAGGTGTCAAATCAAAGGTACGGGCATTCTACAGAAATGAACATGATGACTAGTTTTTTCCGTTTGGATCTTTTGTAAACATGTTAAGCTATAATAAACTGAAATAGTATGTTAATTTTAACCATGTTTTCATGCCTATTTTATTATTTGGAAGTTTATAACTACTTTTCGATACACTCCTTATCTTTGAACAGTAGTAATATAATTGAAATTATTCAAATTCTACTGCCGCGAAACGCATATCAGTCCTATCTTTGCTTGCTTTCCTATTCATATGGGACTGATATGCGTTTTACGGCAGTCTAGGTTGTATGAAAATAATGAAAGATGTCGAATTAAAAGTTAATATGCTACTAATAGTGGGTTCAAATGCACTTCTGGTCCACATCACCCCTGGAAACACTGGTTTGCATCTTTCCCGTTTGGGTGAAGATCCAGATAAGCCCTGGGACCTGGTAGTTATCAAGCTACCACAAGGTTTTTCCAATGCCCAGGGTTAAATCCAAATTATCAACATGGTGCAAAATGGAGTAGGATGTATTTCCGAATTTAAAACAGTTTCAATGTTAATGTGTAGTTTCGTAGTCGGCAATAAAATCTAATATGTGTTGGATTTATTGATTTATTTATACGTCTATTTCATTAGTTGATTTATTTTCCAATTATGTACTCGGATTGGGAGAATAATGCAATCTTTGAAATAATTGCCCAAAGAGCGATTCCACGAACAAGTGGGAAATTTTTCCAGTTTTTATTTTTTGTATTTTTTGATTTGCATGAAACCTTGCATACCAGTTTTTGGGGAAGAAAAACTCCGTTTTGCATACTTGGTTCGCCATTTTGAATCTAGCCTTACTTATGAGAAGGGCCTATGAAAAATGCACATGATATCTTCAAAAAATTGTATCTCGGAAACGGTTTGTCCGATTGGTTTGGTGTCTTGGGCGAAGTTTTAGACAATTGTTGGTGCTATATGGAAAAAATATGCACGGTAAAAAAAAAGTTTGCTTTTTGTGTTTTGAACTAAAATATAGATTTTCCCTTAAAAGTTACATGTCAATAATTTTTTAACTATTCTTATATTATAGCTGACTGAAAATGCTATCTAGTGTACAGTGGGTTGTTCTGGAGAAAAATAGATTACAATGAAAAAACAAATTTTAAAATAAATTACAATTTTCAAAAAAGCTATTAAAAAAGTCAAAAAAGTTTGTCACCCTAATTTTATGAAAGTACATCAAATTTGCAAGCAAAAAGTACTGCGGTAACATTTTTCTAAGATGCACCGTTTAGAAGATTATTACTGATTTAATATTGATATTTTTGATAACTTAATAAGTTTTGGCCCTTTTTCGGATGTACTGCGTGTTTTTTCAGTTTCAAAAGTATTTTTTTCGGAAAGATTCGAAAATTTTGAGTTAAAATGACACTAACAGCTTAAAGATTCGAGTGAAATTCTCTGATTGATTGATTCTATTGATTCGCCTATAGATTTAGAGTAAAGTTAAAAATGTTCACTATCCTGAAAAAAAAGTGCGGCTGAAATCGTCGAAGGTGTACGAAGAAATCTTTTTAAATTAGACGCTAAAACAGGGAAAAAGCAAACCAGTTTGATGAAGTCGGGGGAAAGAGGCGCGGAGTTTTATAGAAAATATGAAAATTAAATTTTTAAATTCAGCCACAAGGCAAGAAAAACTATCAATTTTATCATTGTTACCAAAATCATGGTCAGTACAAAAAACTTGCAGACGAATTTAAAACCAGTAGAAATATGGCATCAGATGCAAGCCAAAGGTGAAGAACAGAGATAATGTGGGCATTTGCCTGGGGTGATTCATCTCAAGGGTTCAAGCAGTTTATTGACTGGAAAGAAAACTTGTTGAAAAGCTTTCTTGAACAATGGGACTAGACAGATGTGATTTAGAAACTATTGTAAAGCAAACCGATGAGTTTGTTTCATTTTTCAACTCAAAATTAGAAAGTTTGATTCCGCATGATTTTGTAAAAACCGAACAATCCAATTTTTTGAAAACTAAAAACAAAACTTGCAAGATGGTGAATTTTTAGCTATTTGTGACTTTTCTGAAAATTACAGCTTCATTTGGCAGGATGAAGTTCAATCACACAATTGGAACGTGCAACAGGCCACAATCCATCCTTTCGTAATATATTATACTGAAAATATGCAAATTAAACATTTTAGCTTCATTATAATTTCTGAAGAACTAAGACATGATTCAGTCGCTGTTAATTTGTTTATTGATAAAATGATAAACTTTTTACAAATTGATCAAAATAAAAACATAAAAAAAAATTATTTTATGTCAGATGGTGCTGCTTCACAGTATAAAAACCGAAAAAAACTTTTCTAGCCTTTGTAAATTTAAGTCAAAGTATGGTATTGACGCTGAATGGCATTTCTTCGCAACATCGCACGGAAAAGGTCCATGCGATGCTATTGGAGGTACGATAAAACGCATGGCTACCAGAGCAAGTTTAGCCAAAGAACGCGAACACCCGATAAAGACTGCAAGAGAGTTGTTTAATTGGGCAAACAAACGAAAAGAAGAAGAACTTACAAAGTTGTCATTTTGTTATTCTACTACAGAAGAATACGAAAATATGTCTTTGCAGCTAAATAATCAATATAATAATGCAAAAACAATTCAAGGAACTCAAAAAATTCCACTCATTTCTTCCTCTATCAGAAAATACAATAAAGGCAAAGCTTTATTCAAACTGTCCTGACAATGATGCCAAAATATTCGATATTGTTAAGAAAGTTGTGTAAACAATAATTTTATAAAAATACAGGAATAAAAATAAACTGCTGATATCCAACATATAATGTTATTTTTTATTGCGCACAGTCACCATCCCTGAAAAATAAGCTTAATTCGCTCTTTTGAATCTTGCAAATTGAGGAGCTTGCATTTGCAGTTCTCAAAAGGTGTATCTCGAAATCGAGTTGTCTCATCGGTTTGATGTCTGTGGCGATGTTCGGCAATAGAGAGAAAATATGCACAGTATAAACACATCCAGTTTAAATGGATTAAACTGTTAGGCGATATGCAAGAGTTGAATGCACATTTTCAACACAATACACCAAAAATAACTGGAAGAAATCATTGTTCCTGATAGTGGGATTTTGTAACATGTTTTTCAAAATACTTTTAAGGAAGAGAATTTCACTCGAATCTTTAAGCTGTCAGTGTCATTTTAACTCAAAATTTTCCAATCTTTCCGAAAAAAACTACTTTTGAAACTGGAAAAATACGGAATACATCCGAAAAGAGCCAAAACTTATTAAGTTATCAAAAACATCAATATTAAAACAGTAATATCTTCTAAACGGTGCATCTTAGAAAAATGTTACCGCAGTACTTTTTGCTTGCAAATTTGATGTACTTTCATAAAATTAGAGTTACAAACTTTTTTGACTTTTTTTAATAGCTTTTTTAAAAATTGTAATTTTTTTTAAAAAAAATTTTTTCATTGTAACCTATTTTTCTCCCGAACAACCTACTTGCATGGATAGCATTTTCAGTCAGCTATAATATAAGAATAATTAAAAAATTATTGACATGTAAATTTTAAGGGAAAATCTATATTTTAGTTCAAAACACAAAAATCAAACTTTTTTTTTACCGTGCATATTTTTTCCATATAGCACCAACAATTGTCTAAAAGTTCGCCGAAGACACCAAACCAATCGGACAAACCGTTTCCGAGATACAATTTTTTGAAAGATATCTGTTGCATTTTTCATAGGCTTGTGTTATATATTTTTTAGGCGGATCAATTGCACGGTGTTCTTCCCAATTCTTTTAATTTCATGTAAAATAATAAAAGAAAATGACTCGTTGCTGAAATGATATGGAACAATATTCAGATAATCAAAAAAAAAAGGTTAAAACCCTTGGAAAAAAGCCACATATGATTTCACGTAACGTTGGCGTGTGGATTATTTTTAGTGTACTCGCTCATTCTCCTACACCGTGTCCAATATATACTCATACCAATTTTCATCTCGTCGTAGCGGAGAAGCTACAGTTTATACAATACACACTAAGAAATTATGAATTTTACACGAGACGTAATTCATGTTTGTAAAAAGTCGGCGAACGCAAACAAAGATTTCGTGTTAAATTATGTCTCCTGAAACTGACACCCGCAAGTCGACAAAAGATGTGTTTGATTGAAGTTATTTTCTCATCTCTTTCAACTCATTCCTGTGTGCTAAATGACGCTTGCATAGGTCGGTCTCAGGACACCGAAATTTGCATGAAATTTTGGTAATGTGTTTATCTGTATTGGTTTAATCTTGTACTGTGTTTTTACATAAACGGTTGAAAGTTCTGTTCCTTATTTTCCTTTATTTTCATTCGGTTTCCATTTTTTATCAACGATGAATGAATTTCATTCTGTAGTGATAACAAAGTTCTTGGAAAGAGAGTGCCCAGGCGATATTTTCAAGAGTTTGAAGAACCTGGGAGTAATGCATGATTTTGTGTATTGAACCATTAGAAAGTACCGTGAGACATTCTAGTTGAATGACCGGAAAAGATCCGGCCACACATTTTAAGCTAGGACTGAACGAGTGATTCATACCGTCAGAAAACGAATTCGACGAAAATCATAATGCCCTGTACGTAAGGTGACCGCTGATTTTAATGTCTCGAAATCGACCATACACAATGTACTTAAACACCCAAGTAACAATTTTAGTTTTATTCCAGCCGTATAACACTTCTCCCGGCTTTGTTGACAAAACTACAATCAAAACTGTTTTGTCTACCAACACCTCCTCTATGCTTCTTTAAAGCCGAAATTTGTACAAAATGGCCCACTCTATAGACGGTTGTGAAAACAAGTTAATAAAACCTTTATAAGAACATAAAGATTTTGAAAATGTTCTAGTGAAAGATGTTATGACCACTTGAGAACCTTCATAAAACCTATTGGCTGCCATGAAAACCAGAATGCGGCCAAATGGCCACAGCTGTCAAACTTCACTGTGAAATCGAGGTTGTTTTTTGTTGTTCTGCTTTGTTCGATTCTCTGCTCTTCTGATTAATTTAGCAGTAAAAAAAGGTCTAGTGTTGCGGGAAATTTTGTTTGATAGCAAAATATCCAAAACAAATTGTGTTTTCTACAGCGTATTATGCTCCAAATTATATGCGCATTTATTTTTATGGTGAATATTGGCGCAATAAGAGCCGAAAATTAATGCGCCTCGGAAATTATGCGAATTTACAACAACATAAATCAAATTTTAAAACAAATACATTCGATAAATTAATCATGAATTTCCTGAAAAGTGCTTGGAATTGGATGAGATTATCTAAAAGAATGCCGAAATAAGTCTCCGATCTACAGTTTATTTGCATACCATTGAAAATTTGATGCATTTATTTTTCCACATTTCAATTATTTCTTATATTTCAATATGGCGATTGGAAAAAAATCACAGTTTTGCCATAAAGCCAATTTTTCTTCGCAATGACTATTATAAAACTATTTGGTCTTATGGTGACTTTCTTCAATGCCAATTTGCCGTTTAATGCATTTACTGGAGGCAAAATGGTTTTAAAATGCTTTTTCAACTGACCATAATAAGATAATATCAATGAGTCCTAAAACGGCATTTCAATACAGCATTTTACGAGTTCATAAAGTCGAAATAAAACCTTTGATAGGAGTAAAAGGAATTTGAGAAACAAGGTTTTAAGATCGTTGTAAACAAGCTGTGTGGGTTCTCATAAACCTGACTAAAATATGAAACCTATTGGCACCTCTTGGTGCCATAATAAAACCAAATTGATTTCAAGTGGCTTTCATAAAACATTAATAAAACTTAATAAAGCAGGATGGTGTTAGCAATGTTACTTGGG
>JAHHFK020003538.1:0-97821 GCA_024533555.2 Aedes koreicus
CAAACTGCAAAAAAGAGGGGGACTCGACAGTGAAAAATAGTGAGTGGCTGGTAATCGAGAGTCTCTTCTCTGATATGTGTGTTGATGACGATGAGCACGGTCGGTGGCAAATTATTTAGTACTTTGCTCCGCCTCTTTGGCGTAAAACAAAAAATAAATAAATGAAGAGGCAAAAAACACATTCCGTGCTTCTTTGGCCGTAACCATCATCATGAACAACGGCAATAACAACAACGTCATGACGTGCTGGTTGTGGTGGTGATGGTGGTGACGGTGATGGTAGTTCCGACCGAGTGCAAAACTCCATTACTTTTTCGTTTTTCGAACAAGACAAAAACAGCCTGCTTGTCTATCACAACACGGTTTTTGCTTGGTTCGTTGGCGCAAACTCTTTCACACAGTGGCAGCATTTCCCATGATAAACGTTATTACCTACCAAGGCTTGGGTTAACGTGTGATTGGAGTTTCATTGGCTGATGTAACGCTTCGGAGCATCTTGATTAATGTTTTAAAATGAGGATTTTATCAGATCAAATCTAATTAAATATTGCTCACTTCAAGACGATCGCGACTGTGGTCGTTTTACTTGACTCAAAATTGAGTCAATTTTACCACAAGTTAAACAGAGACTTCTTTTTTGACTCAAATTTGAGAAAATATTGTTGGAATTGACTAATCGACTAGTCAACTACATCGACTTAAACCATATAGATGTTGTTAAACTGTCGACTGCCGCAAATCTTTTGGATTGAAGAGATATCTTTGGAAGAATTTTCTTTCTCTACCGTGACAAGATATTTGGGGCGCATCACGTTGCGAAAACACAACTTCTTCGTAAATTTGAGATAAACACGTCAAAAACAAACAATATCAGGAGGCTGTTTGCATTGTCAGTAGCTACCCAAGTAGCTAATTGTAACTTGTAACGAATACTACAAATTAAAAAAAACAACTGGTTGCACAATGGTTACAATAAAGACGCTTGTAATATGTTAGGTTACACAGGCTAAAATATGGTTATCTTTTCGTCATTTGGAAATAAAAGTTATGAAAAGTTGCACAATAGTTACCAAGTGATAAAGTTGGGACATTATTATTAAACTGTCAAAAGTTTTTCAGTTGCAATATAGTTTTTGCTTAGTTACATAAGAACTAAAACCTTTTAAGTCAGAAATTTACCGTTATGCAACAAATATTCTTTGATGATGTTCATTTATTAATGACATCGGATAAACGACAAGGGATCATAAGAAATTAATTCAAGAAAAAGGTAGGCAATTGTGGAAGAAAATAAAACGCAATGGTAAATTCACGAAAAGAAGCAAGCGTTAATTCAAGAAGCCAAAAAAAAAAATAAACCAAACGAAAGTAATCCAATAAAAAAAGGCGCATTAAATTCTAAATCTATCTCATGTTCCCCAATATGGAATAATAATGAACGAGAAAACATTTTCAAAATCCGAATGCAAACTGTTGATTATGCTGAAGTTTTTTAAACATGTAGCAGCGATATGGACGATGAGGATAGTGAAAATGATGATGCTAATGAACCTACGGAAAAACACGATATGTTAGCTTTTCGAGAAGAGCTGCAAAATTAGGCTATTAACAATCAGATTAAGCATGTGGCTTTAAATTCATTGCTCGGTATTCTTAAATCTCATGTTCCGGATAATGTTCTCCCAAAAGATGCACGGAGATTGGTCGGCACACCACGGAATATCAACATTAAAGCTGATGAAAATATTGGTGGACAATATTGGCACTATGGATTGCATAAAGCTCTCGAGGACGCATTGACTGCATTTGAAAACATTCCATCAGAAATATCATTGAACGTTACCCAAGTAACATTGCCAAAACCATACTGCTTTATTAAGTTTTATTAAGGTTTTATCAAAGCTACTAGGAATCAATTTGGTTTTATTATGGAACCAAGAGCTGCCAATAGGTTTCATATTTTAGTCAGGTTCGTGAGAACCTACACAGCTGTTTGAAATGCCGTTTAAGGACTCATTCATATTATCTTATTATGGTCAGTTAAAAAAGCATTTTAAAACCATTTTGCATCGAGTTAATGCATTAAACGGCAAATTGGCATTTAGGGAAGCCACCAAATAACTAAATAGTTTTAAAGTAGTCATTGCGAAGATAATTTGGCTTTATACTAGATTTGTGATTTTTTTCCAATCGCCATATTGAAATATACGAAATAATTAAAATATGGAAAAATAGATGCACCAAATTCTAAATGTAATGCAAATAAACTGTAGATTGGAGACCAATTTTTGCATTTTTTTAGATAACCTTATTGAATTCCATCAATTTTCAAGAAATTCATGATTAATTTATCGAATATATTTGTATAAACTTTGTGTTTGTTGTTGTGAACTCGCATAATTTCCGATGCGCATTAATTTTCGGCTCTTATCGTGCATATATTCACCACAAAATTAAATGCGCATATGCTTTTGAGCATGATACGCTGTAAGAAACTCAATTTGCTTTGAATATTTTGCTATCAAATAAAATTTCCCACATCACTTGAACTTTTTTCTTCGATTTTATTTACTGCCAATGAATCAGAAGAGCAGAGAATCGAACAAAGCAGAACAAAAAATAACCAACCTCGATATCACAGTTAAGTTTGACAGCTGTGGCCATTTGGCCGCATTCTGGTTTTCAATGCAGCCAATAGGTTTTATGAAGGTTCTCAAGTGGTCATAGCATCTATCACTAGAATAGTTTCAAAATCTTTATGGTCTTATAAAGGTTCTATTAACTTGTTTTCCCAACCGTCTATAGAGTGGGCCTTTGTACAAATTTTGGCTTTAAAGAAGCATAGAGGAGGTGTTGGTAGACAAAACAGTTTTGAATGTAGTTTTATCAACAAAGCCGGGAGGAGTGCTATACGGCTGGAATAAAACTAAAATTATTACTTGGGAATGCACTATACGACAAAGTCGTAGAATTTGTCAAAAGCTACACTTTTATCATACACCATATTCATAAATTCCTCTGTTGAACCAAGTTATCGGTAAATTTATCCAATTGCAAGAAATTACTTTTTACAGCACGGTTAATAATTGCCTAGTATCTCGATGGGTCGACACTGTGCAACATTTGGGGGATTCATTTTTTTGGGCAATAAATGATCATCATTACTGTTCATAAATGCCAGCATTTTGCATTATTTGAAAATTCTGAAAACCCTGTCAACGGTACTCCTCGGCATATTTAATTCCAATGCGATGGAATGATGTGGGCACTACAGGTTTTCCATCCATTCGGCTACGATGATATTGCGGCACTCTTCTTGATTCATTGCCACTGTAAAACAAAACTTTTAAAAATGCCCATCACACAACAGGAAGCTTTTTGACGAAATTGCTTCGTAAACACAATACACGAGATGGATTCAACGGTTCCATAGCTGGTGTGTTTGGAATTTTTCAAGTTTACTTACAGTTCTTATATTGAAAGGTGTTATGGGCGCTTATTGTCAATCCATTAAGAACTACCATGCGCCATGAAGCGTCAGGAGCATATTATCATAGTTCAGCTGGATTTTATTGTTTGATTCCATCGAATTTGACGGATTATCGGACATAGATAAACAAGCAGCTGGAGAAGAACAAAACTTTAAATTTCGATTCAAGTGTACTGCAGCTTCCAAAGCTGAAAAATTAAGTAACCAAATAGGGTAACTGCCCCCATATTAATCTCATTGTTCCTATATTCATCCTACGAAGAATCAAACAATTGGGCAGTTGAAGGATCGGTTTCGTTTTCTAATAATGTTTGCTTACGTTAAATAACTACAACAAACATTACTAACTAATCCTGTCACGTGTATATCATTTTATTTCAAGTAGGATGAATTGCAAAGTGATGAGATTAATATAGGTACATCATCCCTATAACGAATTCAAACGCATCGATTCACAAAACAAAACAAAACAAAACAAAGCTCACCGAACGTTGGACACTTGCGAATGAATTTGAACGAAGCAAATGACGGAACGGAAAAACAACACGCGAGATTTTCTGCTTGGCATGCTTCGACCAAATTTTACACGAGCTTTTCTGACCGCATGAAAACTCTTAAAATATCCGAATAACGAATTATTCTCGTCTGGATTCCTGATGATTTGACCGTTCTTCTCGCCCATCAATTCGCTTCGCGATTTTGGCTAGCTAATTTCTCACCCACTGCTGCGTTCCGAACATATGGGAACATGCAAACCGTCGAGCTCCCGTAACCACGAATCGATTAAAAATCCCAAAAAAAAAGCAATGAACTTCTTCGCCGACTCGCACACAAACCCGCACCAAGATCTGCGGTTACGCACCCCGCAGGGTGCTTTCTCTTGAGTCACTCCGCCGCCTGGAATCGATTCCATTTGTCTTCCGACCGACCGACAGTTGCAATGGTAGTAATCTCCGGGGGAACGAACCTCCATCGGCATCCACGGCTGGGCCCGTCACTATTGTAGCCCTGCGAAAGCGTGCGCATCCAGCTGTGATTATTTATTTCGCTAGCTTTATCAAAGTTATTAGCCTTGACGAGTGTCATTAGTTGCCTGGGCCGCGGATAAAAGTTGATCGATCCAACTCACATGGGAAAATGTGCCCTCGTAATACGATACGATTACGCGCCGCCCCATGATCATGGTCAATGCAATTGACAGTTGCACAGTTCCATCCAACAAGACGCATCATGATGGCGGTTGGCAGGAATAGGAACTGAGTGACAGCTGTGCGCCCTTTTAGTTTTTGCCCATTGAAATTAGTACCGCCATTCTCACTTTGCAAAGCGGCAGACATTGTTTTCGCCCGTAATCGTAAAACACGGCCAACTTCGTCGGCGAACTGCCGTGTGGGAAACGAAGAGAAGGGCGGGCAAAGTAAATACTTGACATTGTTTGCACCGGGTTTGATGAACCATAACCCATTCCATTTGTTTTGCCCCATTCCGGAGAGTGCCTGCTTGCATGAACAAACGCATTTATGTATGTATGTATGTATGTCCATTGCCGTAGCAAGCTCATTTCAGCTGATTGGAGCAAAACGTTTCCTCGATCCCCAAGCCACCTCCTTGGCTTTCGGTGCAATGCACGGGAGCCGAAGCAGCGGACTTCGATCCCTGTGGCTGTCTTTTCGTTATCAATTTTCCACTCCACATTGCATTGCACCCTCATTATGCAAATTCGAATCGAGAACTCGACACAATAAAAGCGCCCCGCAGAGAGCACCGGAGGATTCCCATCTTTGCCGTTTTGTGGCCCCTCCCATCCTCGACGGGGACCACCTCAACTGTGGCCGATGTTCTGAATGCGAAAGGGGATAAACACTTCTACCATCGAACCGAAGTGCATTCAGTTCTGTTTCCTTGCTCTTCCTTCTTCTATTATCCGTATCATTCAGTATTCTTGTTGCAGTTTGCATTCGTCTTTCGTTCTGGTTCGCCTTCCTTCGCCGTCTGGTGGAACCCCTTTTTTGCATAAAATGACAATATAATTTGTGTTCGAAATTACGCTTTCAATTGAATGAGCCATGAATATTCCTCCGACACTCTATACGGGCCCCTCTCGCCATGCCTTGCCGCTGACTACCCTGATGGTTCTTCTGCGAAACCCTTGTTGACCCTTCTGCTTCGTGTACCGGCTATGGGGCTGTCGGAGCAGAGATCCGATGCGGAGTTCCTAGGGAGATCGATGCTTCTTATAGTGCAATGACAACATTTCTGTGTAAGACGTGTGTTGTAAAATAAATTAATTTACAAAGCTTTTGTAGACGACGATAAGGTCATGGCTCGACCAATCAATTGAAGTATTTGGAGTCGAGGGCACTAGTGAAACCAAGAAGTGGTAAATTAGGAGAAATTGCTCTTATTAGAATCCATGAGTCTAGAATTGAATCTATGCTTTAAATTTAAGGTAAACATTTTTCCACCATTTTTCCGAAAACCAAATATGTACATTAGTATTTTCTATATGTCATGCCAATGTGAGAAATCGACAAAACATTTTCATTAGGGCCTAACTGACAAACGTAAACAATGGCTTCTTCCGTAAATTTCTCGTGGCACAAAAGCTACTTATGTAAGCCTCCAATTCTATCGGATAGATGAACTCTTCCTCTACGAAACGAGCTAAGGACTTTTTAATGACGAGAAATTCGCGGAAAAAACCATTGTTTACGTTTGTCAGTTAGGCCCTAATGAAAAATCTTTGTCGAAATGACTGGCAATTTTTATCGACAGAACCAATTCTAGATTCATAGACCCACAAAGGGGAAGGCTCCCTATGTTCATTGTAGTAAACAAGAAACTTTTGGTTTTAATTACGTCTGAAAAAATTGAAAGGGGTTCGGAGCATGGGATGTCTCACTGGAATCGAGCGCAGTGAATTGCAATCTTCTATATTTTTTTTTTTAATTCTTTATTATAGTGGCTTTCAATGGTTCGCCACAATCTTCTATATATGCAGCACGCTCATTCGGATTTACTCAAAATTGGGTAGTTAATCCAAAATCATAAAAATAGGAACTACTCAAAATGAGGTAACCGGGCTTAAAACTAAATTTGGGAAAATCCACAATTTATTGGATTTTGGGTTAGTTCTAGTCATTATTATACAATGTGGTTGTTATTGAATTTGGGTAAAATAAAAAAATAAAAATACCCTTGGCTGCTATAATTAAGCTTTTGGGCCGTTTCATAAACAACGTAGAAATTTCTCAGACCCCCCTTCTTTTGAAAATCTCAGACCCCCCCTCCCCCCTCGTAGACTTTTCTCCATACAATTTTTTGAAATTTTGTATGGAGCGTAGACTTTCGCCAAACCACCCCCCCCCCCCCCCCCCCAGAAAAGTCTACGTGGTTTATGAATAGCCCCTTTTCTTTTTAATTCTTTTAAAAAAATGGACTACTATGCATCCATCATAAGGTCTGTATCTGCAATGATCCGGACACTTCAAAACATGAATAAAACAAAAATTTCGCATTATATTTCCGTCGTAGTTGTTTATTTCAGATTCATGGGATGTTTTTTAACTATTCGTGAAGACAAAACATAGTTATTGGTTATTTGCATAACATTTTCGAACTTTGCGCTTAACTCCGTCCTTTAGGGTTTGTACAGACTCTTCAGAAATCGTAGAAGCCGTCTTTGTCCAAATTTGCTGGAAGTGTTAGATGTCTTTGATTCGTTGCTTCTTTCCAGAAAGCTTCCGCTTCATCAGAGCCCAATATCTCTCGATTGGTCGTAGCTCTGGGCAATTTGGCGGGTTTGTTCACTTGATTTGCTTGGTACCACTCCATCACAGTTTTAGCATAGTGGCATGATGCCAAATCGGGCCAGAACAAACGTTTTTCTTTGTGACTTTTGATGAAGGGTAGCAATCGCTTCTGCAGACACTCTTTCTGATAGATCTCCTTGTTGATTGTGCCTGTAGTGACGAAAGATTTACTCTTTTGGCCACACGTGCAAATTGCTTGCCACACAAGGTATTTTTTGGGAAATTTCGATGCCTTCTTCGTTCTGAAATGCTCAGCTGTAGCATTTCTGGCCATAGCAGAATAAAAAACCAGCCCTGGAAGCTGCTTGAAATCCTCCAGGACATAAGTTTCATCGTCCATAACAACGCATGAAAACTTCGTCAAATATTCGCAGTACAAACGTCGAGCCCGTGATTTTGCTGCCAAGTTCTGTTTGTCGTTGCGATTTGGAACTGTTTTTACTTTATACGACTTAAGTCCCAAACGTTGTTTTGATTTTTGGACAAAATCAGGCGACATCTCTATTTTACGAGCCACCGTTCGAATGGAGAGATTTGGGTTTTTCGTTAATATCCTTTTCACCTTTCGGTCCATGACAGGATCAGCGCGTCCAATGTTTTTGTCACTTCTCGGTTTCCTCTCCACCGTCAAACGTTCCGAAAATGATTTGAGCACATCGTGAACAGTGGATTTAGGCAAATCCAATGTTTTTGCAAGGTCCCGTATTGACAAGTTAGAATTTGCCGTACGCCCGTACAAAATTCTCTAGCGCCGTTGTTTTTCTTTCGTCGCCATCTTGAATACTAAACATGAAATGTAAACATCAATCAAAGTCTTTTTCATCATAGACTCTCAGCTAAACCACAGTGAAATTTGTCATTCCTACGTGCAATATTTCAAAAGTTACAATGATTTGAAGGTGTCCGGATTAATGTTCATCCTCTCATTTAACTTCTTAACGTTAATGTTCAGTTCTTAAAGCTGATCTGAACGACTTCCCGTACACACATCCTCACTATTCCGCTTGATCACGACGGAAAAAATCACTTCTATACCAAGCTGTCCGACCCAACGAATCGATAACAAGTTGTAGTTTAAACCCTGAACAAACAAAACGTCATCGACGACGCACTTCAACCGACATTCACCGGTGCGCGAAACGATCTCCACTTTTCCTTTGTGGTGGCATCGAAGAAGTTCACCCGATGCAACCTTTATAATCACTGTTCATCTAGTTTCTGCACGGCTCGGAAGAATTCACTCGATCAGATCATGTGATCTGATGCGCCAGAATCCAAGATCCACCTGAACTCACTGTCATGACGCGATTTTTCCAAACTGTCAATACAACTGCTCCTCAGACCATGACGAGCTGCCCGTTCGACGACGGCATAGATTGGAGAAGATAGAATACAACTAACTGCTTCAGGAGCTTTATTCCGGTGGACTCCAAATCCCGAACGATCCGTTCGAACAGGAGAAGGTGCGCTTGAAGAGATCCATTCCCTTCGAACTTCATCGCTGACAGCTTCTTGAAATGGTAAAACTGCCCGGAGATGCCCTTTCGAGCGAACGTACTGTCAAGCGTCGTTCAGATCTGTCACGGCATTCGCTAACCCTTGATGTGTTCAGGTTGCGAATCACAACTATTCCGGACAAGCACCGACTTGCATTTTACAACCTTCTTTCGTTTCGCTTGCCGTTGCTCCGCGTTTCCCCGCTTCAGTTCAGCGGTGTCCGCCGCAAGAACTCGATATTCTGCTACCTCCTCCGGCAAGAGATGCAATGCAACTCTTCTAGGTGAACTTCCACGCGGAAACCACAGCTCGACAATGATTTTTCATTAAGGCCTAACTGACAAACATAAACAATGGCTTGTTCCGCGAATTTCTCGTCATTGAAAACTCGCCTAATCAATCCACCACAGTCATTTCGAAGAGGAAGAGTTCACTTATCCGATAGAACTGGAGGCTTACATGGGTAGCCCTTGTGCCACGATAAATTTACGGAAGAAGCCATTGTTTACGACTGACAGTTAGGCCCTAATGAAAAATCTTTGTCGAGTTGTTAAGTTGTTAAGTTGTTAAACAAATAAACTTTATTTTCCTCTTCCATTTCCCCACACTTCGATCGCTGACAGCAGAAGGAAGACGTAAATCTCAATCGAATCGTTTCTAAAACATTTCACGACGTTCTCGACCGTATGCATTCTCACGAACGGGGCTTGGGCTACGCTATTAGGCTTAGTGACATTTAACGCCCGCACACTACAGCGCCATTTAGATCAAAGGAGTGCAAGTAAGAAAGAAAATTGTTTGGAGGAAAACAAACCATCATTCCTCTACATGTGCCAGAAAGGGAAAGATGGTTAAACGTCAAAAAGCCTAATGCTGGGCAATGACGTCTATATAAGGTCTGGGGCAACGTACTGCTTGCTTGTATTAGAAGCAAAAATAATGTAAACATTGCTGAGCCGGCGAGTGATGAAACAACACTACTCAACTTTCCATGGGGTGCATACGTTCAGATAAAAAAAATCGGCTCAAACGTTTATTATAAATGCTGAATTGTGGAAATAATCATGATAAAAATGCCATTTATTGAGCAAAAGCATTTCCTCCCGATAACATGGGTCACTTATATTAAATTTAACTGAGGTAATTGAGGTTTTGGCACTTTAACTTTCATTCGCTGGGACTTGACAATCGAGTAGCGATATAGAGCCAATTTCCATCATCGATAGACTGGAATCGGTTGAAAAATTAAGTTTTATAGCACACACAATAAACAATCAAGGAGCGAACGAATCAAAAACAAAATTATGACGTAGCACTTTCCGTACATTTATGTAGCGTGCGCAAGCAGTGCGGTGGTATTAGCGTCATGAGCGAATTTTGCTCATTTCACTAATATTGTTGTGGCTACTGGGCTAGACCTTATATAGACGTCATTGAATGCTGGGCCCATACCCTGCAAAGAGAAACACGTCTGGTACGATCAAGTAATAAGTAGAGACTGACGTATTGTCAAATTTAACACGGTCAAGCAGAACCATCGAATTTACTCTTGTAATTTACCAAGTGAATAGTTTGCTCTTCACAATGAAGAAAATGGAGAAAAAATTACCAATATTTCTTGCAATACATAGACATTCGTTCCTTATCATGGCGTTTTATCGACATTCAGTATGAAACTAGCGAGACAAAATACGGACGTCCAACAACAAACGGTTAACTCATGTCGCACTTGATAAAACTTTACAGTTTATCCGGTTCTAGATATACTACACTCTAAGAGTGAATCATCTAAATTAAATTAAAAAAAACGTAGTATTCTAGCGTGTGATCTGTTTGTCAGCCAACGGAGGTTTTTCTTCGCTTTAGTGCTGCTAACGGAGCGACAAATCAACTTACACACATCACAAATACAAAAAATCAGGACAGACACAGTTAATATCTTCAAAACACACAAACACGACGCAAAACAAACAAAACACACAAAAACACAACATACTCCAAGAATTAAAACAAAAACCAGTCTACTATTTGAGATCAGACAAAAGAAATCGTACAGTAATAATAGATGAAAAAGACTATGAAAACGTCATGATAGAAAAATTTGATATAGGCCCCTACAGAAAACAGCGATCAGATCCGCTTCCAGGATGGCAAATTATCATTTGGTAATGAAATTAACAATCTTAGAGTATCAAATCCTTCAATACCAACAACTAGAGGTCTTCCAAAAATTCACAAACCAGGCAATGAAATGCATGAAATCATTTCAGCGATAGGATCACCCACCCATAAAATAGCAAAATGGTTCGTTAAGGAATTTAAAAACATGCCAAAACAATTTATTAGTGGATCAATTAAAAACTCACAACATTTCACAGAGCTCGTCCATAACCTAGATATAGAAGAAGATGAAATTTTAGTATCTTTAGACGTCAAATCCTTCTTTCCTAGTATTCCAGTAAAAGATACCTCAAACTTATTAGAAAATTGGTTACTCTTTCAAAATGACGACATGGCATGGAAGAAAAAAAGTACGTCCATACATAAAACTTCCACAACTTTCCATGAAAGAAAATTATTTTTCTTTCAGAAACGAACATCATGAACAATTAAAAAAGGCGCCCCTATGGGTACCCCCGTTTCTCCCTTTCTGAGCAAATTTTTGCATGGCAAATTTCGAAAAACAATAACAAGATAGAAATCAACTACCTACCGTTTCGTGTAGATACGTTGATGATGTGTTTTGCATTTTAGAGAAAGATCTCTTACCTCTCACCCTAAAATCATTAAACAACTCACATAAAAACATTGAATTCACTTATGAAATTGAAAATGACAAAAGAGTACCATTCTTGGACTTGCTTGTTGTAAAAGAACAATCTAAACTCACATTTTAAATTTACAGAAAACCAACAAATACACAACGTACAATACCAAATACGTGTAATCACTCATACCAACACAAAATAGCATAATTTAATCTCATGATACACAGAATACAGACATTGTCACTAAGTCCAAACGGCATAACTAAAGAACTCGAATACATTTTTGACACAGCACACTTGAATGGTTACTCCCGAAAACTAATACAAAACGTAATCAGCAAAAAAAAACACAAAAACAATTCAAATAATCACTCACAACACTAACAGAAACACAACCCCAACTTAAAAGAATAGCAATGACATACGATAACCACACTACACAATTACGACCAATCCTACAGAACTTTGGTTTTAAAATAGTTTTTACTAGTAATATAATCAGCTTAAAACTCTTTAAGGTTCTGCTGAAGACCCCATTGACAGTCTAAGCAAATCCGGGGTCTACAAAATAACTTGTGACCATTGCGGAATAGTTAACATTGGACAAACTAAACGTAATCTTATTATTAGTTTCAAAGAACATATTGCAGAAGTCACTAAAGCAATCAAGGACACTGACAAAGGGCTCATACACAATTTTAAATCAAGAGTAGCTGAACATATGTTCAACGAATAACATTTTTAAAACTTAAATAACATACTAATTTTAAGACATATCACAAACCCTTGGAAACTAAGGTCTGTATCCTCATTAATCCGGACACCTTCAAATCATTGTAACTTTTGAGATATTGCACGTAGGAATTTCACTGTGGTATAGCTGAGAGTCTATGATGAAAAAGACTATGATTGATGTTTACATTTCATGTTTAGTTATCAAGATGGCGACGAAAGAAAAACAAGTGCGCGAGCGAATTTTGTACGGGCGTACGGCAAATCCTGACTTGTCAATACGGGACCTTGCGAAAACATTGGATTTGCCTAAATCCACTGTTCACGATGTGCTCAAATCATTTTCGGAACGTTTGTCGGTGGAGAGGAAACCGAGAAGTGACAAAAACATTGGACGCGCTGATCCTGTCATGGACCGAAAGGTGAAAAGGATATTAACGAAAACCCAAATCTCTCCATTCGAACGGTGGCTCTTAAAATAGGGATGTCGCCTGGTTTTGTCCAAAAATAAAAAAAAAACGTTTGGAACTTAAGTCGTATAAAGTAAAAACAGTTCCAAATCGCAACGACAAACAGAACTTGGCAGCTAAATCACGGGCTCGACGTTTGTACTGCGAATATTTGACGAAGTTTTCATGCGTTGTTATGGACGATGAAACTTATGTCCAGGAAGATTTCAAGCGGCTTCCAGGGCTGGCTTTTTATTCTGCTATGGCCAGAAATGCTACAGCTGAGCATTTCAGAACGAAGAAGGCATCGAAATTTCCCAAAAAATACCTTGCGTGGCAAGCAATTTGCACGTGTGGCAAAAAGAGTAAATTTTTCGTCACTACAGGCGCAATCAACAAGGAGATCTATCAGAAAGAGTGTCTGCAGAAGCGATTGCTACCCTTCATCAAGAGTCACAAAGAAAAATCTTTGTTCTGGCCCGATTTGGCATCATGCCACTATGCTAAAACTGTGATGGAGTGGTACCAAGCAAATCAAGTGAACATTGTACCAAAAACCTCAAACCCGCCAAATTGCCCAGAGCTACGACCAATCGAGAGATATTGGGCTCTGATGAAGCGGAAGCTTTCTGGAAAGAAGCAAGGAATCAAAGACGTCAAACACTTCCAGCAAATTTGGACAAAGACGGCTTCTACGATTTCTGAAGAGTCTGTACAAACCCTAATGGACGGAGTTTAGCGCAAAGTTCGAAAATTTTATACAAATACCGAATAACTATGTTTTGTCTTCACGAATTGTTAGAACCAGAGACCGTAATTTTTGCCTACTTGAGAAGAAAAACGTCCTTTCTCACCCGCTTGGAGAAACAGATGAGAATATGAGAAGCGAGAGACTCACAGCAGTTTTCGCGAGAAAAGCAACGGCGATTTATAATTTTCGGAGCACCGGCTTGGCCTTATTTTCAGTTTTTGCTCCTCGTATACGATCTAGGTAGCATATTTTCAGTGAAAAATGGGACATGAGAAATTATTTTCGTTGAATTTTGGAGAGCGATATTTTCGCATATGCAAGAGAGAGGATAATGAATATCGGCGAAAAAGGAGGGATGAAAATGTGAAGAGCGCACGAATCTGAAATAAACAACTACGACGGAAATATTATGCGAAATTTATGTTTTATTCATGTTTTGAGGTATCCGGATTATTGCGGATACAGACCTTAAATGTAGCAGAAAGCATAGCAATCCACAAAAAAATTCAAAAAATTGCTTAACAAGGATCATTCTAAGAAGAAGAAACAATGCGAAAGTAATACAAAAGGATTGAAGAATTTTGGACTACCAAACCACTTTCTATATACTCGGGAACCAAAGAGGTAGAAATGAAAAGGAAAAAAGTTGAAAGGAAAACCAAATAGTAATGAATGAAAGTTTGAATGAAATAAAATTTAAAAAACGAAGAAACGAAGTTGACGAGGCAAAATTGTGAAACGGATGAAATAAAGGGACAAACAAGGCGTAAGTAGAAATGAAGATGAAGTAAAATAGGAAAAATACAGTGAATAAAACAATACAAACATTTCGAAATGATAAACATTGCATCATGAAATACAGATATCTTTCGGGGCACGAGTGCACTATTTTGGTGTAAAGTCTCTCTTATTTTCATATTAAGTTGTTGCTGTAGGGTCCTCGTTTAGCTACATAGCAACACCTTGCTGGAGGAAGCTGGGTGCAATTTCTGTTCTGATAGAGGAGTTTTTCGCGGAGCAAGGCAAACAGTTGATTGTAAAAGCAATAAGCATGAAATGCCAAGGAAAAAACAAAAGGTTGAGTTATTCATAGGAAAAATCGGTAAGGCAACCTACAAAACCGGGCATGATAATTAGTCATTCGAGCATCGGCCTTTGCCTTTGTGAAACCAATATAGAATGAGAAGAGGTGAACAGCTGTTGGGCGATGATGGCCGAAGCTTAGTGATGACCTTTCCTTCAGAGAAAGGGCAGTGTCATTTCTCAAAGCCTGATGGTCGATGTGTGGTGGTTGATATTTCATTACCTTTTTTGAAGGTTAACAGATTAATTGAAGAACTGCGTTCGTCAGGGTCACCATTTGAATTACAGGATTTTTTTTTTAATTTGATGAAAGATTTAAAACAAAAGCTCAAAGGCCGTTTTCAGCGGTCGTGGTCTATTCTAAATGTTGACAATTATATAGACCAAATAATAAATAAATCTATTTGATAATTTCCAATAGATTGGCCAGAACTATTCCGTAGAAAAAAGACGACTAGCTCAGCGCTGAAATTCTCTATAATAAAGTAATAAAAAATATAATATATTTTGATTTCACACTTGTACGTTATATCGAAGCAGAACTAAAAATCTAAAATATTAAATTTTCTGTATTTTAGTTTGTTGTTTTCAACAAAATTTATAAAATTTCAATAAATTATCCAACTTGGAGTGCAAAACAACTATTCTTTTTTCTATTTTTCTCTCTGAATCTTGGATTTTAGTCTATGACTCGTTCATCTTTTCACCGAAGGTGATCGCAGCAAGTATTTGAAACTGACGGGTTTTGTTTTTGATGCGTCGTTTTCGCGAAAAAATTTTGTTTTTGATGCGTCGTTTTCGCGAAAAAATTAGGGAGTTTTTCCCTGAGATTTTCATTGTATTGCATCTGTGCGCGAAGTTCTAGTTGTATTCGGGATGTTCCATTCGAAAAGGATGATGTGAAAATATTTACCGAATAGCGGAGTGTTTCTGTGGAGACATAAATGCATCCTTTAGCATCACAGGGAAGCCGTCCATATGAAGACTGTACATAAGCAACAATTTCCGGTGAGATCTATCAGATTATAACTAAATATGTACGATACTGGTAAATACGTGCCATCCTCAAAACCATAAGATTTGATGATGGAAGTTTATGCACAGTACCTATATCAATTTTATGTTTGTACTGTGTTTATGCGGGGCTTGTAGTAAGTGAAAGTGACCTCGGAATGGACGTGAGTAACCAGGCATTCTGAAATGGGTCACGGGAACCCAACAGAGCTATCACCTTTCAACACCCGGGCTAAAAATGTCTGTCGAGTCGACAACAGTTCGTTTAACTACAATCATTTTTCTTCCATAAAAACACTGCCGGACGGTGGGCGTTGGATTGTACATACACACTACACACTCGTTCATCTCTTCATCACTTCAAACCTTTTTGTCTTTTTTTGATGTTTTTTTCTTTTAGGTAACTTTCTTGGCAAAGGGTAAGTGCACCCTTCTTTTTGGGGAAATGCTCCTTAAACTTTGGAAAAATGCTCCTTAGATGCGTTTGCCCGGTATAATGCAACCGGAGGTATTAACCTTCTGGTTAGCGCTTGTCGGGTGTTTTGAAGGGTCTTCAGTTTCTTCAAGATTGTATAGTGTTGACGGGTTTTAAGTATCTGAATTTAAGAGTCGTTAAAACGAAATTAGGCCCCGTCAAAATGAAATTAAGATTCGCCGAAATGAAATTAAGA
This sequence comes from Aedes koreicus, assembly GCA_024533555.2. Taxonomy (NCBI): domain Eukaryota; kingdom Metazoa; phylum Arthropoda; class Insecta; order Diptera; family Culicidae; genus Aedes; species Aedes koreicus. The sequence goes on from JAHHFK020003538.1 coordinate 16,268, forward strand.
CTCGTCAAAATGAAATTTAAACCCGTCAAAACTACCCCGAAGATTGCAGAGCGAAGCGCCGCTATACAACCTTGAAGAAACTTAAGACCCGTCAAAACAACCGGCAAGCGCTAACCAGAAGGTAAATACCTCCGATTGCATTATACCGGGCAAACGCAACTAAGGAGCATTTTTCCAAAGTTTAAGGAGCATTTCCCCAAAAAGAAGGGTGCATTTACCCTGCTGCCAACTTACTTACGTAGAGTCATAATATAGATTGGGTGGCCTCTATTGTACACAGAAATCGTCTCCAAATGGCTGCAATTCGCCAGCTTCGCCGTCTGCGGAGGATGCGCAGGTCTCCTTTCACTTAATCGACCTACCTCGACTGAACCTCTTCTTCTTGTGTGGAACCGTTCGTTCTCGAAAGCCATTTTCACTGGACTGTCGTCCGATATCCTTACGATCCTTACGTCCTTAGCCCATCGTAATCGGCCGATTTTTGCAGTGTGGACGATGGTGGGTTCTCCCAGCAACTGGTGCAGTTCGTAATTCATTCGCCTTCTCCACGTCCCGTCTTTCATCTGCATTCCACCGTAGATGGTACGCAGAACCTCCCGTCCCCCACAAGCATCTATTCTATTCTATTGTTCAGAAAACTTCTCAGGAGTTTATGGAACTTCCCAGAAGTTATCGGGTACTTCTCAGAAGCATCGGAAACTTCTCAGAAGTTCAAGAAACTTGTAGGTGTTCAAGGGACTTCTTTGAAATTCAGGGTACTTCCCAAAAATTCAGAAAAATTTCCAGAACATCAGGAAACGTACACAAAGATCAAGGAACTTCTCCAATGATCAGAAAACTTTCCAGAAGTTCAGCGAACATCTCAGATGTTTAGAGAACATCCCAGAAACTCAGAAAAAATCTCAGAAGTATTGGAATCTCCCAAGAATTTCAGAGTACTTCCTCAAAGATCGGGAAACTTTCCAGAATTTCAGAAAACGTCCCACAAATTCAGGAAACTTCTAAGTATTTTTTGAGAATTCTCAAAAGCTTAGGAAACATTCTAAGGATTTCTCCATGAGTGTAGGGAGTTTCCTAGAAGTTCAGGGATCTCCCAAGAAGCTTGAGAAACTTTCCAATATACATCAATACTTAAGTTTTAAGAAGAACTTAAACTTCTTCCAATAGAATCCAATAATCAACTAATTTTTCAATGTTTACTCAAATAAGTGACATTTCCACCGTATCACAATCTTGGTGATGCTAAAAAGTTTTTGTAAGGTATAACTATTTATTCCACAGAAATTCCACAAACTTATTAAAGGATGCTTCGATCAAAATTTGGTCGACTTAAACTTGACGCATTTCCTTTCATCGTGCATTTTGAATTGGCTCTATATAACAGGCTTCTCTAAAATTCATCTGTATTTGCGAGTACTAATCATGACCGATCCATCAATAAACCGATTGTTCACTTTGAAGACTTCATTACTTTTCATTTACAAGCAATTGAAATACTATTCGGAATCGGAATTTGCCACCAAATTAGTCGTGAAATCCACAACAGCCACAATTAAGGTGTGGCCCATTTAGTATTGGAACAAACATTTTTGATTCTTACAGCGACCCTAGTGGTCGGATTTGTAAACGATGACATGTTTCGTGTTCCCTGTAACAATAACAACATCAGAAGTTTTTTTTTCGCGGTGCAGTTCGGACGTGTTTCAGAGAAATACAAAATGGAAGAAGAAAGAAGAAAAATAATTGTGCGCAATCATTTGGAAAACCCTTCGTGGTCTGGGCCAAAACTTGCTAAAGTGTTGGGGTTTTGCCCGAAATACCGTGTGGCGTGTTTTGAAAAAGTACAGGGAAACTTTGTCGATGGATCGCAAGCCTCAAAACAAGCATCGGGCGGGTACTGTCAAACGTCAACTGCGGAACAAGGTCAACAAGAACATTAAGGCAAACCCCAACATCTCAGACGGCAATTTGGCCAAGCGGATGCAACGGATTCGTCTCCGGGAAGGCTTCAAGCCATACCGTGCCTGTAGACAACCAAAAAGGGATCAAAAGCAGAACAATGTGATCTGTGATTTGTGGTGATGATCAGGTGTTGACAAAATTCAATGGCTGTCTCCTCATGGATGATGAAACCTATGTAAAGGCCGATTTTAAACAGCTACCGGGACAAAAAATTTACTTGGCTACGGCTCGGGGAGATGTTCCTGCCAAATTCAAGTTTGTGTTTGCAGATAAATTTGCACGTAAATACATGATTTGGCAAGGCATCTGTAGCTGCGGTACGAAGACCAAGGTTTTCATCACTGATAAGACATTTAATTCAGAGCTGTACAGAACGGAATGTCTCCAAGAGCGAATATTGCCATTCATCAGATCACACAAAGAACCTCTCATGTTTTGGCCAGATCTTGCAAGCTGTCATTACAGTCAAACAGTGCTACAGAGATATGAAACCAACGGGATTCAGTTTATACCGAAAGAACTCAACCCACCAAACTGTCCCCAGCTCAGACCGATAGAGAGATTTTGGGCTATTATGAAGATGACGGGAGTTTCCTGATTTCAAACTAGTCAGCGCTTTCCGGAAAATGCAGTGGCTGTAAAAAAAAAACTAAGAGAACCATTCGTTATTCAGGAATTAATCTAAAAGACAATTCGCTAGCACCGTGAGCAACTTAAGGTAATTATCAGCATCCGAGGCGAGCAACACTATCTTTCCGGCGCCAGCATCGCCCGCACCAAACACGGCCTCTTTTCAGCTCATAAATATAATTAACTCATTAGTTGGTATTATCAAGTAGCATGCAGTGTTTTCGAACGGTATTTCTCTTGGTCCAAATTGCTGCAAGAATAGATCAAATTATATACCAGATTTAAAATGATGCCAAATAGATCCGGTATAAAACAAAATTTACAACACCGGTGCCGCGATGTTTTAGCGTTTGGTCTAAAAAATTAATCCAAACCACGATTTGGACCGCCGTTGAAGATGCCCTAACTTAACCTGACTAACATCACCTCGAGACGTGAACGAATAATTGAGACAGTGTTCATTTGAAGTTCCGAATAGTATTCGAGGTTTGAATGCAGCCAGTAGCACACCGTAGTCTGATTCCAGACATATGGCAAGAGTATCAACTTTTAAATTCAATTCCATGCAACTTTTTAAATCATGCTCCAAAAAGGCTTACCGTTTGCCTTTTCTACTCGGAAACAAACACACAGGAAAAACTATTGACATAATCTCTTTCAACTTCCATTCCGAAGAAATTAGCATTAGACTCTGTTCTGCCAGCGCTCGGAACTGTTCCTATCTTTTCGATGATCACTTTTTGAGTGAGAGAAAGAGGAAAAAAAACACGAATGCTGCAACTCTTTGCAACTATGCAAACATACGAATACGACGTACGCACAGTGGATGCTTTCCGTTCCATCTCGGTGGTTGCATCTTTTTGATCAGCAAAGCGTGAGGATGCATCTTTCCCGATGAGGGTGCTCTGCTACTGGCCATTAGCAGTATTAGGTTCTGTCCTTCGGCGTCAGTCATCGTCGTCGGTTCAGAGCTTGTTTGCTGGCATAATTTATTCACGCACCCTCCACTGCTGGCTCGAATCCTCCGGGAACTAGGTTTTCCGTTTGCAGTTCTTTTGTTTGCCTTAGGATGCCTTTGGTGGTAGTTGGTGTTTCGTGAACTATGACGAGATGCGACACAGATTTCAGAATGACTTCAGAAGGATCATCAGATACTTTGTCTCGAATAGAAATAGCATAAATGGCCTCCACTATGTAACGAAATAACACCATCCAAGTATTGAATTCCCAACCGAAAGGAAATGAAATCACCCGGGAATAAAAAGGCTCCAACCTTTCCGAACAAAAATCGTCCATTATACCATTTTCGAAGTTGGATCCGAACCAAAAAAGTTGTTAAAAACACGCAATAAATAACTGACAGGGCGGGGATTAGCTCCCGTGTTCCACATCGCACACGGATTATAGGAACAAGCTACGAAAGTGGCCAGCCTTTTCCCTCGGTGCACTTCGGCGTCGGAAGGAAGCCAACCGTCGCAGGCCAGTCATTAACCTCGGAACAGCCCCGAACCGACACAAAGTGCGCGCTTTATCGCCCCGGTTCTTGGCGGGAAATTCATCCGCAAAGTGCGCCATAAATTTGAGTTCTTCCGGAAAATGTATTGCTGTCCTCGTGGTTTTCTTTTTTTATTTCTGTCTTCTGGGCACATTTGGAACCACTATAAATTTAGAAAGCTAATGTAAAGAAGCGCCTCCAATCTATGGAATTGGTTCGAAAAAAAAATAACATTCGCTATCCTTTCCAATGTCCGAAACACGAAAACACACCTGCTTACGTCCGCAAAATGCAGTATGCAAATGAATCTGTAAATCGAAACCGATAACCTCCACTCCGCCAACCCGGCAGCCAAGGTGCGATTGTTATCTTTGGCATGATTTCGAAATCAGTCTCACACGCAAATTTCGCCCGCGGCAGGCAGCTGGCCATCAGATAACCGAAACCGATATTACATGGTTTGCAACACTTTCGTCAGTTCTCACACCGTCAGGCGCTGCACCCACCAATCAATGCATTAACGGATGGCCGGGGCGGCGGCGGTGCGACGGCCGAGTGCGAGAAGAGCCGCCGGTCATTGCGATACCATCCTTCTGGTATACCACCACCACCACCACGAGTCCTAGTTTGTTGCACTTACATAGCGGTGCTGCCTCGTCGAATATGCACAAACAGAACCGGAGAAGCCGGGCAGGCAGCAAAAGGATGAATGGGCAAAACCTTCGTCGGCCGGTCGGTCGTCGTTCAAGTGTGCATAATATAAATATCGCAATATCTCATCATCACCATCGGAAACGTCGGCACACTTTTCACCTCTTGACTCTTTGGTTTTGGGGTTTGAGTATTGAATCGGCACGCTGCTTCCTCGGAAAGCCATCGGAGGTGCGCGGTGGTAGCGCGGGTTCAGGATGGTCGGGGCAGGAATAGGTTACAAGCGCTACTGGAAGACTTGAGTCTTCGATTGTGTTTGTATGGGATGCACGGTGGGCTTGCAGGTAGGCAGTTTCGATTTGACCACGGTGAACAAATAAATCTCTGGCAAATCTGACATGTGTTCTGTCCATAACCGTACAAATATCAGTCTAATTTGGAAAAAGTAGGCATTGCGAAAACAACACACTGAAAATTAAATTTAGTTCATAGGCGAAAGGTGTCCCACATCAAATTGCATCACGGAAAAAGACGCTGTAGAAAATTACCTAGTTGACCGATCCTTCTCAAACTTTCAGACAATAAAATATAACCCATTACCCAGGTAACCAATGAGCATTAAATAAAGCACAAAAGTAGTCCTAAATGCGTCTTAACGACAAGCGATACAATACATATGAGCATTATACTTATTCACCTTAAAGGCTATTCAAAAGCAGGTTTTGGCCCATTATACGGCTAATTTAATGCTGGACGCCACCAAAAGAAGACTTCTATGTCGACATTATGTCATTCATTGGTAGCATGGATTGGTAACGTTTGCAAATGACAGCTAGATGACAGCATGCTTTAAGAATGATTGATTGAATTGAATTGATTGAAAATGCGAAGCAAAAAAAATAAGATCTATTTTCAATTATTGATTTTATTCATTCTCCTGTTTTGCCTTTCAAATTTTTTTTCTTCTCCCCCTATTTTTTCTCATCAGATTCACTGCAGCTTTAACATTTCCTAAGATGAGATTCGAACTCGCTGCTTCGTGGTCGACATGTTTTTATTCCGCGTCTTTATCCTTTAACCTATATGGAACGTTCCCAGGTAACCCAGGTAAGGTGAAATATGCACTAATTCTGCATCATACATGCATTATCGATTCTTCTTGCTGTACAGTGTGTCTCACAATAGGTGTCACCTTTTTTCAGTCTTGGTTTATTTCAGCTGGGTAATTTTAACAGCGGAATTGATTATACCCATTTTGAGTGTATTCTTTTGACAGCTTATCGCTGAAGATAAATAAGCGATTCCGTTTTTTATATTTATCAGCTACCATGGAAGCCGTACGGGAGCAAGTTTTAAAATTACATTGGCAAAAGCTTAGACCGTGTCAGATATTCAATAGCCTTAAGCAGTTCGGAGTGCTTAACCGTTCTGTTTTTCGTACCTTGAAACGGTTCAAGGAAACTGGAAATGTCCATATTCAACACAAAGGAGGTGCCAGACGAACTGCCAGAATGAAGAAAAAGATCAAATGTGTGAGGGGGTGAATAAGACGTAATTCGGCCGTATCTGGCCGTAAATTGGGCGAACAATTTCAAATGTCCCCTGCTTCAATGAACAGGCTCCTCAAACATGATTTGGAATGCAAGCCGTTCAAGAAACAACGGGTTCACGGGTTGACGGAGCGTCAAAAGTAAGCCAGGGTCCAAAGAAGCAGAAATCTTTTGGTTTGGCACGGTGACTGCGAGATTTTATTTTCGGATGAAAATCTCTTCCTCCTTCAGGACAGTCATAATCAACAAAATGATCGTGTGTATGGAAAAAGTCTTGGCAATATTCCAAGAAACAAACTAGCTGTAGAACGCTATCAGAATGTATCGAAAATCATGGTATGGGGCGCTGTTTCACGAAAAGGAAAACTTCCTCTTCTTGTCATGGAACTTAACGTAAAAATCAACACTGAATATTACATCGAGCAGGTTTTGAAGAACCATCTGCTTCCTCATGCTTCAACGCTGTATGGGAATGCACCATATTGTGTCCAACAGGACTCAGCTCCAGTTCACAAGGCAAAGAAGACACAAGCGTTTTGCGCGGAAAATTTGCCCGATTTCATCTCAAGCGAGGAATGGCCTGCATCTTCACCGGATCTCAACCCACTTGACTACTTTATTTGGGGTTATATGCTTCTACATATAGGCCCTACGAAAGGGCTTAATTAAGATCGATTCAAGAAACATTTGGTTGATATTTGGGACCAAATTCCTCAGGAAATTGTGCGTGCTAGCTGCGATGGGTTTACAAAGCGTTTGCCCAAAGTTATCAAGGAAAAGGGCGAGAGATTCGAATTGAATTAATATGCTATATTTCTCTAACATGTTTCTTTCAATTGAAAAACAAATGCAATGATTTGGTTGATTTGTTTTCCTGTAATCCCATTTTGTTTAAGTGACACCTATTGTTAGACACCCTGTACATTGGCTGTCTGAATGCATAGCTGCTGTAAAATAGCATACGCAAAGCTACCATAATGTTAGCGGTCTGATATCTGCATTTTTTATGCTTGATATATTATTAGAATCACGCCCTGAAAATGCTTAGTTAACGTTGTTTACAAATGTTTTACAGATGGCCCGCAGAATTTGGATGAAGATGATTCAATCACCAAAGTGAGGACTATTATAGCCTGATGCAGGAGTAAGCGAGGATGATGAAACGCTTCGAAAATTCGGACAATTATCGATTTGTAAACAACGCAGATATCAGACAGCTAACATAACGGAAGCTTTGCGTATGCTATTATACAACAGCTATGCATTCAGCCTGCCTGTGTACAGCAAGAAGATCCTGAAATAAAAGGTGTTTCGATCAAAGTTTGGTCGACTTAAACTTGACGCATTTCCTTTCATCGTGCATTAACAAATTTTGCACACCCCTCATTTTGAGGATGTGTGCGTGAAGCATCATGTTTCTATTTTGATTTTGAGATAAGCACTTCAGTTATCAAAATGTCGTCGAAGGAAGAGAAGCAACGCATCAAAACTTTGCACGTGCATGGCGAACATCCAAACTACTCTCAGGCCAAGTTGGCGAAATTGTTGAATGTGGCTAAATCAACTGTTACCAACGTATTAAAAGTGTTCGGTGAACGTTTGTCGACAGCCAGGAAAGCTGGATCGGAGGGAAATCGAAAGCCGGAGGCCACAGCGATGACAAAAAGAGTTGCCCGCTGTTTCGAGTGGAACCCCAGCCTCTCCGTCCGAGATGTCGCAAAGAAGCTGAGAGTGGCGCCTTCAACCGTGGATAGAGCTAAAAAACGAGCTGGACTGTCGACTTACAATAAAGTGGTGACTCCAAATCGCGACGATAAACAAAACACGTCGGCCAAAGCACGATCGCGAAAGTTGTACACGACGATGCTGACGAAGTTTGATTGCGTGGTACAGGACGATGAAACTTACGTCAAGGCAGACTTTAAACAGCTTCCTGGACAAGGATTTTATACGGCAACCGGACGGGGATAGGTGGCAGATATTTTCAAGCACATTAAACTGTCAAAGTTCGCGAAGAAATATCTGGTGTGGCAGGCCATCTGTACCTGTGGCTTGAAGAGCAACGTTTACATTGCGACCGGAACCGTCAACCAGGCAATTTATCTGAGCGAGTGCCTACAAAAACGTCTACTGCCTTTCCTGAAACGACACAATTGTTCCGTTCTATTTTGGCTGGTTTGGCATCTTGCCATTACGGAAAAAAGGCCATGAAGTGGTATGCTGCCAACATCGTTCAAGTTGTGCCCAAGAACAAGAACCCTCCCAACACGCCAGAGCTCAGCCCAATCGAACAATATTGGGCCATCGTCAAGTTGAACCTTAAGAAGACTCAAAAAGCTGTTGTGAGCGAGAAACAGTTCACGGCAAGCTGGCGTTCTGCGGCGAATAAAGTGGGCATGGAGACTGTACACAATCTTATGCAGGTGTTAAACGAGAGACCCGACAATTCTCTTTAGGTAAAAAGGAAGCTTAGCTGAATATTTCTCCTGTATTCTGTATTAACTGAAGTTGAAAAAGAAAAAGAATTTGACTTATTAATAAAAACTTTGATCGACTCACACACATTATTGTTTCAACAAATTTTGATCAGAACACCCTTTAGTGCATATTTCAGTGCTTTTTTTTTACCGAACATTTGAAACATTGGAAACATTTGCATTGACCGCTTAAGGCGCAATCTTTTAAGAAACTACAAAAGTTATGTCTGTTTCTCTGTGTTGACATATTTACATTTGTTTACTTACATTTTTTTTATTAAGCTTTATCACCTACTCATAAAAGATGGCGCAGGTTTATTAGTGACGATGATTTATAGTGAAATTTTTTTTAATGTGGTTTGTCTGTTTATCTGTGATATGAATGTTAATAAATAGATGAAGATGGGTTAACACAAAAATATAATAACATTTTCTTTAAAAGAAACTCACGTTGTTACGCTCTTTGATGATAATGTTTGATGCTGCTGATCGAAAGTTATACAGAAAAAATGCAAAACTACTAATTTTAAAATGAGTTTCACGCCACAAGGGGACAAAAGGGGACATACGATTTAGCAAAGGTCTCGTAGATGGAAATTTTTGCTTTCAGTTCACGTATTCTGTGTTTCCAAATATTTGCAAATAAGTGAGTAAGATCTTGGAAAAACGTATTTTTTTACACTTCAGCCAGGAAAGTTAGAAAAACTGTAATAAAACGATACGTAGATGAGATAGAGGTTAAGTTTTTTGAGCAAAGTTTCATTAAATTAAATTATCTACAATTTTACAGCAGCAACAATTCCTCTAAATCATAAGACTAAAAAGTTAGAATTTTTATTATGAACATTTAAGGACCGCCGTAGTCACCACCCACACCAAAAGATAGACCTTTTATTAAGACTAAATCTTCCCAAGACATCATATGTCTAAAGTTAATAGTTTTCGAGTTATCGATTTTTGTTGTGAAATTTGGCTATTCGTACCATAGTAGGTGGCAGCAAAACTGTTTCGTCGCCTGGAGAAAACGGTACAGAAATGTCATATGAGATTTTCTCCCATGACGGTTCACTTTTGCGTGTGTTACATTCGGTCACAATGAAAAATGTCAAATGCCAAAATGTAAGTATCAAAATATACTACATTTACCATCACAGTGTGGAACACTCTATTATTACGAAATCGAAGGGAGGGTTTACGAATCTATTCATTGTTTTCTGCAACTAAACTGATTTGTACTATTTATGAAGCTAAAGGCTGGCTAAAAGTAAATTGGTACGCACAAAAAGACCTGTAGTTCGTGATTCAACCAGTTTAAAAAGTCCATTAATGGTTGCATTACAGTACTTTTATTACAACTTCAAAGTTTCAGCATTAAATGGTTACATTCCAGTTCGAACAAAACCTCGAACCTTCCTCTTGATAGAGCGCATCAGCGCCCGCACAGCAGAAACGGACGCGGAATCAGCGCATTTCCTCCATTTTGCCCGCCTTTGCTGGATGTCCTTGACTTCCCCGCGGCTTCGTTGTAGAACCCCTAGTTCCAAAGTACACCTTGGAGTGTGCACCTTGCCATGCACTCTTGCGCTTTTCGGTACCTTTTGGTACAAGTATCTTTGTTTTTGGTTTGATTCGCTATGTTATTTTGACAGAATATTTGAGAGTGTATTGAGTTACGGTCGTAGGGGCGAATCATTAAGCTTGGGACCGAGCTTGGGACCGGTGTGCTAGTACTTCCTGAGCCAAAAAAATATTCGTTTTCTTCATGACTATCCACCCGCTGATACTACTTCAAAACCACCTTGGAGTAGTGGCAGCTGGCCAGATCGAGCCAAAAGCGAGGGGCAACTCACTAGTGTATTTTCGATTCAGGTCAACGTATTGAAAATTTGATTTGCGTATTTTTGCGAATTGAAATGTATTTTGTGTATTGATGTATTGTTGGGCATTTATTTTGAATGAATGCAATTTCTCATGCACTTGAAAAATGATGTGTTTTTTTTGTATTTCTGTATTAAAAACAATTAATCGTGTTTTCTGTCATTTCTGTGTTTATGTTTGCAATTCAAACACAAAAGTTGGTGCGCCTCGATTGAAGATTGAAATTTTCGTTTGCGTCATCCCTCTGTGGTAGTTAACCGATACAAAACTCTTAATTAAGGCGCCCACTGATGTGGTGGAGGTGCTGCATCACATAACTTGTCAAAGTATCAAGTCAAAGTCTTGTGGTGTGAGGCGAATATCTACAAGGTGTTTTGACATGCAAGCAAATGTCATACTTCTACCACCAGGCCCCGCGCTTAAGTTCCAGCTTCTTCTCTCAAATGGGAATCGTCTCCCTAGTCTTTATGCAGATTTTGGGAGTAGTATGGGAAAAAATATTAGTTTTTCATATTCTCAACAACATTATTCTCGAGACTAAGGCTTGTTCGCGACAAAATCTGTACACCCCTAAATACGTATATCTCTGGAAATACTGTATCGGCAGCAGGATAAATGCACCCTTCTTTTTGGGGAAATGCTCCTTAAACTTTGGAAAAATGCTCCTTAGATGTGTTTGCCCGGTATAATGCATCGGAGGTATTTATCTTCTGGTTGGCGCTTGCCGGTTGTTTTGACGGGTCTTAATTAAGTTTCTTCAAGATTGTATAGTTTTGACGGGTTTAAATTTCGTTTTGACGAGTCTTAATTTCGTTTTGACGACTCTTACATTCAGAAACTTAAAACCCATCAAAACTATACAATCTTGAATAAACTGAAGACCCGTCAAAACACCCGACAAGCGTTAACCAGAAGGTTAATACCTCCGATTGCATTATGCCGGGCAAACGCATCTAAGGAGCATTTTCCAAGGTTTAAGGAGCATTTAAAAAGAAGGGTGCATTTACCCTTTGCCATACTTTATCAATGCGTGAAATATTTCGCAGACTGATGAACGTATGTCTGTTCATTGTTTAAAATCAGATTTTGGTGATACTATGGCGTGATGGCGTCGAAATTTAATTATTTATTTGTCATCGTCAATCAGTTGTAGACCATTTTAATTACAATAAGCACTTAACTTAAACATAGCACGCGCGGAAGTATTGTTTTAATTTTTCTTTCGACATTGTAAAATCGATACTATTGCTATGGTTATTTTGCATAGTTCGTGTGATGATAATTTGTTGCAAATAACTGTCGATGTCTTAAATGCCTTGTTGGTATGTAAAAATTTAATTTTGATAAAATTTCCATTCAATCAATTCTGTGTGAGACTATATTATTTATAAATGATGCCATAGCAAGTTCAAGACGCTCTTTTAATGATAAGCATACATCGAGCCTTATAAGATGGTAAAGGAAATACAGTCCATCCTAGCTCTCTTAGTGCGTATAACAAAAATGGCTTTCGAATGAAGAGCACGTGCAAAAAACAATTGTGTGCTGTCGCAATGAAAGTCCGGATCTGTCAGTAAGAAAACTTGCAAAAACGCTTGGTTTTCCTGCAAGCACTGTCCATAACGATCTTAAATCTTTCGATACACGTTAGACAACAGCCAGGAAGGCTGGGAGCGGAACAAAAACAGATCTCAGGAACCACCAGAAGGACGCAAAGGTGAAGCAAATATTGCAGGAGAGACCAGATCTTTCGGTACGTACTGTGGCTAGAAAAAATAAAAATGTCCCCAACTTTCGTGCATACTTCCAAGCACCGGCAAGGTATGAAGTCGTTCAAGGTGAAAACTGTACCGAACCGTAATTATAAACAGAATGTGACGGCTAAAACCCGGGCTCGCATGTTGTATCGCGAATATTTGACGAAGCTTTCTTGCGTGATAATGCACGATGAAACTTATGTGCTGGAAGACTTTAAGCAGCTTCCCGAAATGTCTAATTATACTGCCATGCAACGGAATTGCGTAGAGGAGCATTTCAGGACGAAGAAAAAGGTCAAGTTTCCCAAAAAAAATGTATGGTTTGGCAAGCCATTTTCAACGGTGGTCTAGCAAGCCAAAGCTTCATCTCTATCGGAACGGTAAACAAGGAAATATACCGTGCCTAGAGAAGCATTTGTTACCATTCCTACGCAGCCATGACGCTCCCTCGCTATTCTGGACTGATTTGGCATCTTGTCACTACGCCACTGTTGTACCGAAAGAGGCGATTCCACCTAACTGCCCGGAGTTGCGACCCATCGAGCGGTATTGGGCTCTCGTGAAGAGAGCTCTATATAAACAACAAGCTACGACTGTAGAAAAATTTCGAAAATCTTGGACAAAAGCAGCTAAATCTGTTGCAGAGAAGTCTGCACTGACCCTAATGGCTGAAGTAAACTCAAAAATTCGTAGTTTCTTCATGCAGCCTAATTAAGTAACTGTAATTAGTTTTAAGATGACTAATCATGCACAATTAATCTTCTTCTTCTTTTGTTTTTGAGAGGGACTGTGCCCTTCGGGTCATTCGTTTCTGAATGGGATGTCATCGTCGAGGATGTGACGAATGGTTCCGTTTTCAGACTGCAACTGCAAATCGCTTGCCAAATCATGGCCTTCTTCGCGGACTTGTCGGCAAACACGAATTTGAATCCTCCCGGCACATACCCACGTCCAGTCGCGATGGTACATTTTTGACCGGGAAGCTGCTTTAAATCGAGTTTCACGTATGTTTCGTCATCGATCAAAGTGCAGCCCTTGTGTTTCGTCAAAACACGGTCGTAAAAGAGCCTTGTATGCTTTTTGGCCACGGAATTCTGCTTCAAGTGCCGGTTCGGATGTTTACTGGCTGTGTACAACTTGTATCCTTCCCTGGCAAGGATGTTTCGCACCGTTTGAAAGTTGACGTTGTACCTTCAGGCCACATCTCGGATCGAAAGGCCGGGGTTGGCTTTAACGCACCTCAACATCTTGCTGTGCAGCTGACGATCCCTGCCTGGTTCCAGTTTTTTCGTAGGTCCGCTGATTCCTTTCCACACTCATGGTTTCCTTGTAGGTTTTGAGCACTCGACAAACTGATGTTTTCGGCATCTTTAGCCAGCTTGGAACCGGACCCCTCCGGATTTTCCAGTACATTATTTCTGAACGCGATCGACTACTTTGATCAAACTTGCACCAGTTGTTTTCTATAGAAGTGTAAACAAACCACTGTCAAAGATGTTCGATTCCTAACACTAGAGGCGTGCTAGTGGCGCGAGAGGGGCGTACCAATTTACTTTTAAACATCCAATTTCAATATAGAGTATGAAACTTGGAACTAGATTGCACCGATACTACCGATACATGTTTTGGCGAAGTTTCACGATTTTTAATGGTTGGTTTAATGGACATCTTGAAATGAATGTAAATGTAAACACTCATCTCACAAAATGCAGGAAGGACCGTTGGTCAAAATAGGAAACGTGTATATTTCCCTAGATATACACAACAATATATCTGTAAAACAATTACCTCCTCACGAAATTCTCAAAGCACTAAAAAACTTGGATGCTTCTAAGTGACCAGGTCCAGACGGTATTGCACCCATATTTTTAAAGAACCTTGCCCTTCCTTTAGAACTTCTTTTTAATATGTCTCTGAAAAGCAAAAAAAAATGGTAACATTTGTAAATCGTCTTATTTGGTTCCAATTTTCAAATCAAGCACGAAATCTGACATCCGCAACTATCTTGGAATTGCCATTATCTCTTGCATCCCAGAACTTTTTGAGTCTCTCGTAAATGAAAATATTTTTCTGCAGGTCAAATATCAAATTACATGCAATCAACACGGCTTTTTCAAAGGTCGCTCAACTGTTTCTCATCTTCTTGAATATGTAACTTTTATTTTGAATGCAATGAACAATGGCAAGCACGTAGAAGCCCTTTACACTGACTTCAGTAAAGCATTTGACCGAATCGACATACCATTATTACTCTTCAAATTGCAAAAAATTTGAATGGAACCTGGAGTGTTGAATTGGCTGTAGTCATATTTAACGCATCGCAAACAAATTATTCGTTTTCAAAATAAACTTTCAGACCCCATCTCTGTGACCTCTAGAGTGCCCCAAGGTTCACATTTAGGCCCACTTCATTTTATTTTGTACATGAACGACATTTCCTACATACTTAAAAAAAATCCAAATACTCATATATGCAGATGACATGAAGCTCTTCATGGAAATAAATAATTCTAGCGACGCAGAAGAATTCCAGAACGAAATTAACTTATTCAACACATGGTGTAGCAAAAGACTACTTCAACTTAACGTGAAAAAATGTAACTCAATAGCATTTAGCAGAAAAAATTGAAACACTTCGTACGGAAATATTTTTAGGAAACCAAAAAGTAGAAACATGCAAAATAGTAAGAGACTTAGGCATTATCCTAGACTCTAAACCCACTTTTGTAGATCATTACAACACTGTTATAAGTAAATCAAATAGCATGCTGGGCTTTATTAAGAGGTTTAGCCACAATTTTCAAGATCCATACACCATTAAATTATTACACATTACATATGTAAGGCCAATTTTGGAATACTGCAACCTAGTATGGAATCCGTACTGTGCCATACATGAAGAAAGCATAGAATCCGTCAAAAAACGATTTCTTTTATATGCCCTAAAGCAATTGAATTGGACTGTATTTCCACTGCCATCTTACGAAGCACGCTGCATGCTTATCAATTTACAAACACGCCGCGAATTTGCAATGCTTTTCTACATCAATGACATTATTTCACAACGTATAAAATCAGAAGTACTACTCTCGCAATTGTACTTTTATACTTCCAGCCGGCATCTTAGAACACGGAAATTATTCTTAGAAAAATCATTTAGAACAAATTATTCAAGAAATGGCCCCATAAATCGAATGATGCGCCAGTATAACTTACATTGCGAAATCATTGGCATCACTATGTCTAAAGAACAAGTAAAATTTTGTCTAAAAGACAACAGAAATAATGTATAGCAGGTATCCGCAATAATCCGGACACCTCAAAATATGAATAAAAAATAAATTTCGCATTATATTTCCGTCGTAGTTGTTTATTTCAAATTCATGGTATGTGTTTTAACAATTCGTGAAGACAAAATATAGTTATTCAGTATTTGCATAAAATTTTCGAACTTTGCGCTTAACTCCGTCCATTAGTGTTAGTACAGACTCTTCAGAAATCGTAGAAGCCGTCTTTGTCCAAATTTGCTGGAAGTGTTTGATGTCTTTGATTCCTTGCTTCTTTCCAGAAAGCTTCCGCTTCATCAGAGCCCAATATCTCTCGATTGGTCGTACCTCTGGGCAATTTGGCGGGTTTGAGGTTTTTGGAACAATGTTCACTTGATTTGCTTAGTACCACTCCATCACAGTTTAAGCATAGTGGCATGATGCCAAATCGGGCCAGAACAAAGGTTTTTCTTTGTGACTTTTGATGAAGGGTAGCAATCGTTCTGCAGACACTCTTTCTGATAGATCTCCTTGTTGGTTGTGCCTGTAGTGATGAAAGATTTACTCTTTTTGCCACACGTGCAAATTGCTTGCCACACAAGGTATTTTTTGGGAAATTTCGATGCCTTCTTCGTTCTGAAATGGTCAGCTGTAGCATTTCTGGCCATAGTAGAATAAAAAGTCAGCCCTGGAAGCTGCTTGAAATCCTCCAGGACATAAGTTTCATCGTCCATAACAACGCATGAAAACTTCGTCAAATATTCGCAGTACAAACGTCGAGCCCGTGATTTTGCTGCCAAGTTCTGTTTGTCGTTGCGATTTGGATCTGTTTTTACTTTATACGACTTAAGTCCTAAACGTTGTTTTGATTTCTGGACAAAACCAGGCGACGTCCCTATTTTACGAGCCACCGTTCGAATGGAGAGATTTGGGTTTTTCGTTTGGGTTCCCGTACAAAATTCACTCGTGCACTTGTTTTTCTTTCGTCGCCATCTTGAATACTAAACATAAAATGTAAACATCAATCAAAGTTTTTTTCATCATAGACTCTCAACTATACCACAGTGAAATTTTTCATTCCTACGTGCAATATTTCAAAAGTTACAATGATTTGAAGGTATCCGGATTAATGTGGATACAGACCTTAAGTCAAACATTGTAACCATTGTATGTAGTCTACATTGCTTGACGAAATAAATAAATCAATATAAACAAATAAAAATAAATTCAACATACGATTCCTCTTAAACAGTGTTGTCATGTTCTTCAGTACTCCTGTCTTCTTGGCTGGCTTCATTTGCTAAGAACTGTACAATTGTTTTGAAGAACACTCATTTGATGGTCAATCGTGCTCATGCTCATGCTTCTCTATTGCAATTTTTGAGATCTTTGCTTTTGAAATCTCCCCTATTTCCGTTACATGTTTTTTTTTCACGATCACATTATAGACTAAACTTTTAAGAAAACTTTAGTTTATTCTAATTATGCCAAAACTTATGTATTTGAAAATAACATATCGATCTAATTTATCATAAAAGAATGAAATGAAGTCTTTTAATTGTCGTTTTAATCTTTAGGTTAGCAAAAAGATTAACTTCGCTAAAAATATGTAATAGGCCTTATTACGCACACTTAAAAATTGTGAATTTTACACGAGACTTAATTCATGTTTGCAAAAAGTCGGGGAACGCAAAGCAAGATTTCGTGCAAAATTATGTCTCCTAAAACTGACACTTACGCAATTCAACGAAATATGTGTTTGATTGAATTTATTTTCTCATCTCTTTCAACTAATGTCGTTTTCGGTTTTAAACCTGGGTCAGGTCTGACTCTGACTCGCAATTACCGAACGAAAACGGATCCAGAGTCGAGTCAGTATGATGGAATTAGCAACAGTATTAGTGCAAAACATAAACATAAACAAACATAAACAATTTTATTTTGACAGTTCATGTTTATGTGTTTTGGTGAACCCAGGTTGGACCTTGTAAAAACTTGAGAGCGAACCTCATCGATGTTGGGTCGGATCCAGAGCGGATCCAGGTTCGACCCGATTGAATAAAAAAACGTTTTGACAGCTGTTAGGGCGGACCTAGGGCGAACCCAGTACCGCACATAATTCTTATGTGCTAAAGGACGCTTGCATGTGTCGGTCTCTGGAGACAGAAATTTACATGAATTTTTGGTAGTGTGCGGTTTCCACTTCTCCCGTGACACCCGTAGTAAAGACAGTGATTCGCATTTGATTTTCACGTGGTTTTTTTTTTCAGCGCCATCCGTGTAAGGTCCAATGTATGTTCTATTTAAGTTGGAAATACATAGAATAAATCAATTATGTAATTTCTTTCCAATAAGGGAAGGTCCATAAATTATGTAACGCAGTAAGGGGGAGGGGAGGTTTGGGAAAACGTGACAATCCATACAAAAAAATTTAAATGTCCATACAAAAAACCTGAGAAGGGGAGGGGGGTGTCTAAAAAGTCACATTTTTGCGTGACATAATTAATGGATGTTCCTTAACATATATAATGTCGAATAAAAAAAAATCCATACATATTCATTTCCAGCCCCATTTCCGACCAACTTTCACTTTTCATCACACCCACTGTGTGCGCATTTTCTCATCTACACTCAAATCCAACCTGAACAACTGAAACATGGTGCTCCTTGAAATCGACTTCGAGTGCAAAGGAAGGCCGCACAATCAGAGATACCGATAGTGCTGATTTTGATTTGCCTACACCTGGTACTACACACGTAAGCTTCTCACTCTTTGGTGAACCCGATGGCCAAGTCCGCCCGAGTTCTACACTCCGTTCTGCCCTGCTCAGTAGCACATTTCCCAGGCACCCATAGACGAAGTGAATTTATTCCCAGCCCTTAAACTGTCGAGAGATAAACGACGACGACGACGACGAACCGACTTGCTTGGGCTTCTGTCTGCTAGTTGGGTCGGTACTGCTGGTCGCTGCAGATCCTACATTGATGGACTGTCGACGACCTTGTTAGCCATATCGAAAATCTAAAGCTGTCGTCGACACTGGCTCCGAGCAGAGCAGTCAGTGTAGCAGTTGGAGTATGCAAAACGGAGATCTCGTACCTCCGATAAAGCGGTGTCCGTTCGAGTGCAAAGTGTGAAATTTTACTACGGAACTGGAAGGAATCGAAAACCCCTGCCGTGACCTGCTTCGCTACCGGATTGTAATTGATGAAGAGAAATTGCACTTTTCGTCTTTTGGGACGCAAAAGGACGTGAGCTTTCGATGGGAAGTAATTGATATTCACAGACGTAAGTCTTCCTGAATAAAAAAAAAAAAGGCCATCTGCTGGAGGTGGAGCGAACTCATCTATCATCATCATTATCCTATCAGTTAAATTTATCTAAATTGGCGTGTCGCAACAGCAATTTTCTCGCGCTCCCACCTATTTGGTTGGAAATGCCAGTAGGCGGCCAAAAAGTGACACATGATCTCCCCGGGTCGCTCCATAACTAATATGTCTTATACCCCGTTCGCACTACAACCTATATTACGTGATATAGAGTATCTTGATATCAAATGCCATACACATTATTTCCAGTGAAAAGTAAATGTATAGATGCTGATATCAAGATACTCTATATCACGTAATATAGTTTATAGTGCGAACGGGGTGTTACGTGCTCTCGGGCAAATTTTTATGACATCTCAACTTTATCGACTTGTTTTCCTTTTTGTCACTCGTCTTGAATCTAGATCCCGTTTGGACAATGCCGTGAAGGAGCAGCAAAATGCCATTCAGTAAACCTAAACTGGCGTGTAATTTATCGCTCCAATCAATCATCGTGATTTCTTGGAGGATTTTCGCCGTTCGCCTATCGCTGCCGCTGCCTTCATCCGTGGCAAAGGGGAAGGCGAAATCATGATTTTACGATACACACACTCGCACGCTGCTGTTTTGAATAAATTGTGCGACGGTGGCATACAAAGGAAAAGCGTTGATACGTATCGGAAGTCGCCTCTCGCTCTCAGTTCCCGAGTAGAGTTTCCCGGTTTTCATCTTCACTTCAAAAATTTGACTCCACTCAACACGGAACAGTTGACACAGTGGCGAACGAAATTTTGGAGAAAATTGAAACCATTTCTTCACTTGGCATTCACACACACACACACACACGTTTTAGACGATTTCCAAACGAAATTCTTCCAATCTAGACTAACATTTGAAAAGGGCGGTACTTCAACATCACGAAACCGAGAAAACTGGAGGCAAAGATTGGAAAACGTAAATCAAATCATATTTTCCATAGAAAGCTCCAATAAACCACGTATTATGCTCACATCTTGTATAATAATGCAGTGCTTATCCTTTTCACACAATATATGTAGAAATATGTTTGATTGAGTTAACAATTGATAAAAACCAGAATACGCCATGTTTAGTTTTAGAGTGTTATAACGCCTTAGGTAGTTCGCCTGTTGTACTGCCAGCACTGGAAACTCGCCAATAATTTATGACATTCTGGCATCTTGTTTGTTATTCGCCTACGCTCTTCAGTCAAATTGATCAAGTGACGAGGAATTACGACCCAGTGTTTTCAATTTTCAACGAGGTCGAATTCTATGTTTCACATACCAAAACAGTTAGTTTTACTAATTAGATGAGTTTAGGTACTACTAGGAAAATCAGAGGTAAGTGATTCTATCGAATGTACATTTTTCTTATTGTACTAATTGAATTGCGGATTCTTAATCATGTTTTTGCAAACAGTAACAGTCCAGTCCTGAGGACTGGATCAATTATGGTTTAGGTGACCGTGAAGGAAACGGAAGAGTAGTTGAAAAATGTGCGGATATTCTTGCTTAGCTAAGGCTGATATACGGCGTATATAATTGTCCGGCTGTCTACACAGAAGAGGAAAAATGGCTAATTTGTTTTCTTCAACGCAAAGCAAAATCATTTGATGAAATCTCGATTAAACCCTCTCCTTACCAAGTAAAACAGGTAAAAACTATCGACGGCGTAACAACAATCAATGAAAATCAACAACATTATGGCCACGGCATAGTTACAATTTGATATTTTGACGGGTGAAAATATGCGGCGGAATGACTTCTGCTTTGTGATTAGGGCGTAATGGTTACTTTCAAGGTTTGATAAAGAAAGTTATATATACGCATAAAATCCGTAAATATATACCTTAAGCTCAAGTCGAAATAATTAAATGATTATTAGAACTGTGTTTGAGCATGAGCATGAGCATGAGCATGATTGACCGTCCGAGGTTGCTACTCCGTTATTGCCAGATCAGCGATTATTACACAGAGAACCAAAAGATGATGGTTGGGACCAACATACATCCTCAATGTACAAAACTGGTGATCTCAAACCAAGACAATACCGGCGCCGGCCTCGCCCGAATGCAGGTCAAGTAGGGAATGGGTAGGAATATGTTGACGTGATACTCGCTTTATTGGAAGCCGAGATCACCTCTGCACTTCCACGAGAAATCACTGGGATGTTGGATAAAATTGTTGGGTTTGCAGCGGGATTCTTTTTGGTAAACGGTGTGCTGAATTCAACTGACGTCGGCAGTGAATAAGTTATTTAACTATGTTCCCGATTTATTCTCTGTATAGAGATACACCTTACAGTTATTCAAATTTGGAACCGATTTAAACCGACAGTAGGGATGCTGTTGGGGCCACTCGCAAGTGTGGGTGGTTTATTTCAATGGAATACAAGAATACGTTAAAAACATCGAGTTTGAGGACCGATTTAAACCAACAGTAAGGATGCTGTTGGGGCCACTCTCAGGTGTGGGTGGTTTATTTTAGCAGAATACAATTTGTTTTATAACATCGAGTTTGACGACCGATTTAAACCAACAGTAAGGATGCTGTTGGGGCCACTCATAAGTGTGGGTGGTTTATTTCAATGGAATGCAAGAATACGTTAAAAACATCGAGTTTGAGGAGCGATTTAAGCCAACAGTAAGGATGCTGTTGGGACCACTCACAAGTGTGGGTGATTTGTTTTAAACCAGCAGTAGAGATGCTGTTGGGGCCACACACATGTGTGGATGGTTTATTTCACCTGAATACAAGAATATGTTGAAATATCCAGTTTGAGGACCGATTTAAACCAACAGTAAGGATGCTGTTGGGGCCACTCACAAGTGTGGGTGGTTAATAAAAAAAAAGATCTTATGTTACACTGCAGTAACACATCTACACTATCTGCCATCTATTTGCAATGTACTCCCAAAAAACATATACCACATTTTCTGAAAATGATCATAATCGGTAATATTTTGACCTTATCCTAGAATCTACAAGAGACGTTAGCGTCAATCAAGTTTATATGCAATATGACATTGAAAGCGATCATGCAGATATCAAAAACAACATACATTTACCATTACAGTCGATTTGCTCAATTTTCAATTTACGAATGTTAAAGGTATGATTTGTTATAAAAATTCCAAGCTGATTTGATATAGAGCGAAACAATTTTTGATTTTTAATCCATTCATTAGTCGAGTATTCCAGCATATTGCATTGTCGGAAAAATAGACCATACCCTTTGGAAAATGTCTGATGATTTACCTTGCGCAGTTGAAAATGTTATGGTCGTAATGTTTCTTGGATTTCTTGTTCGGTGCAGATCCTTGTTGGTCCAAGAGAAGAGAGCTGATTCACTGTAGGACTTCGAAAACCATCTAAAACTCCTTTAAAAGTGATTTTTATCATTTTACAAGTAAAACTAGCAGTAAATTCACTGTTTTTTTCTTCTTTACACACTTATATATGCTCAGTCGACGTGTACAAAACAGTTTCAAAACTTATTTCTTCACTATCACACTTTTAAATCTTTGCTTTCAATGCTCTTATAACAAATGAATCAACAAAATATTTGCATTATGAAAACTATAAATGACATTTCTGGCACCAATAAAAAATCACTCACAACGCATATAAACGCAAGAGATGCTTCATTTCGTAATTATTAACATCACAAGTAATATTATGAGTAATGAGCATGGTTAACAAATTTGATTTATTAGAACACAACTCTTCGAATTACACATTTCAGATGGATATAAACGAGACTATCGCGAATCCGACTATGTCTCTTGCAAAATTTCCTCTGATCGCAAGGAAAGTACAGGTACATTTTCGTCAAGGTCGTCGCTACTCATGATTATTAGAATTGTGTTTGCCTGAAATATTAAACTATTAGCAGCGGGTTGATAGTCATGAAGAAAACGAATATTTCTAGACAAAATAGTCAAAAGGTCGAAAGTAAAATTTGTAAACAATGACTTCTAGCGTATTTTTCTTGGATCTGCTTGCTCTCACAAGCAAAATAGCACCAGAAACAGATACAGGTTGTTATTACCTTCCCGTCGGTAGTGGATATAGATGCTAGCAACCTGGAATTACCAGGAAATTTACGTTTTAAGTCATTGTTTACAATTGTTACTTTCGACCTTCTGACGATTTTGTCTAGATTTGTTTTGGCTCAGGAAGTACTAGCACACCGGTCCCAAGCTCGATCCCAAGCTTAACGATTTTCCCCAAAGACCGTAACTCACACCAATACACTCTCAAATATTCTGTCAAAATAACATAGCGAATCAAAACAAAAACAAAGATACCAAAAGGTACTGAAAAGCGCAAGAATGCATGGCATGATTGTTGCTATTAGCCAGGATTTTAAACTAACTGAAAAAACGGCGGAACAGCAAAATAACTAGAGCAATGTGTGATCCGGAAGAACGCCATAATTTATTTTTATTGTTTAAGGAAGTGCATAATTGATTTTAATGTCATTGTCAAGGTAAATTAGTTGTCCTAAAGTTGTTCAATCAAAATATAATACAATACGATTTGTTTACATTTAGGGTCTTCCGCCCTTTTCAAATGTTAGTCTAGCAATATACAATCAACTGTCAACATGAATGCGTCACAGCCTCCTATAGACCAAATCACCGTAGCTCCGCCCCTCAGATTTGACAGATACTGGTGCCCTTGTGTTCAGAAATTCGTGTGTGACAAACAAGGACGGGTGACACGACGGCTGTTGCTATCTCTTATACCCTTTTATCCGTCCTTGTTTTTCACACATGAATTTCTGAACACAACGGCACCAGTATCTGTCAAATCTGAGGTGTGACGTCACTGTGATCTACTCTATTGGTTGAATTTGGGCGTTTGCTCGATAACTCGATTAGCAAATGCTTTGCCAGCCACTGTCAGACCATCGGGCGTTTCGTGAACAGAATTATTCAACGCTCGGGATGCAACCTCATCAACCTCCGGCGGTGGCGATGGAAACGGATGGAATAATTAGGACTTTACCCGTGGCCCCAGTGTGGTGCGAAGTAAAAGTCGAAATAACAGCAGTGGAAAAGGTGGCTTTCGCGGTGACAAGTAGGATGACGACGCTATGTAAGACAACCGGACCGGGATGAGCGTCCTCGAAAAACTATGCAAATTTGCTCTTCATTTGATGAATAATTACCGAATCGGGTTGGTCAGCGGAAGTGGAACCGACTCTTTTTTGGGATGATGGAGTTGTCGTTTTTTTTTTGGGGGGTTAGTTTGAATTACATTAAGCATGCTGGTAGACTTCCGAGTTACAAACTTGCTGATGATGCAGAAGTTCAGAATTTGACAGGATTATAATTACAGGAATTTTGATGGAATAATTTTGTTTTGATGGACAGTAATTAAGAGAACGCTAAGGATTTTTGTAATTTGCAATCTGGATGGAATTCTTCAATTCGGGTTCCTCCTATTGCAACCGGGCTCGGGACGCAGTCATGAATTTATCTCGATCCGAATCAACATAATTACTCCGCTGACTGCCGAGCATCATCGACCCTTCCCGGAGCATTTAATTTTAATTAATTCACTATTTTCGGTGCTGATATTCAAATGAGACACTGGAAGGGAAATGAATAGAACTATTACCATCACAATGCGCACTCGTCTGGGGATCGCAATCTTTCAGACTCGTACCATACAGTAGCGGAAATAAATGACGAACTACGTGGTGAGGTTCTCGAGTCACAAGTCAAAGAGAATGGGAGAAAAAATCTGCCGAAAAGAGGAATTTTCCGCCCAAGCAGCCGTGTAATTTTCCCTTCTGTGATGACGCGAAGAAACGAGGCGAAGTTGATGCTGACTGTGGATCTTGCTGAGAAATAGTTTCGTCCCTTGCAATTCCCGTGGGTACCTATAAAGGGAACAATGGGGCGCGAATAAAAGATTACAGTCTTTCTCCCGGTATGGCAGTGGCGTGCAAAGGTTCAGGGCTGATTTTTAAACTGTAATAAATCCGTTAATTAATACCTTTACAACCTTAGTAATTAGTAGAACCACTTAAGCCAGAAATCAGGGGCGGGAGTGTGTATGCGTGCCCAATCCACGCAAGTGACTCTCCAGAGTAAACACCGGAGGATAGTGAAATCTCCACGGCCATCAAGGCTCAATGTGGGGTCGAAGTTTCCACAGCAGCCATGCGGCAGCGAAAGGGTCCAAGTGGTCAAACTCAATGTGGGATGCTCCGTTTGCCCACTGAGTGTGCCCTAGCCGCAAAAGGCTTGAGAGCCTCGAGAGCGAACATATGCCGCGGGAGTGTAAGAGCCCAGACAGAAGTGTCTTATGCGGAGAAAAAGGCCACAAGGCTCGGATCTGCAAAGAGCCCCCCAAATGTATGAGGTGCTTTGGGAACCCAGGTGACAAGTACTTCACGGGGAGTCCTAAGTGCCCGGCCTACAAGGATAAACCGCAAAGCTAATCACACTGCAGGTAACCCAACTAAAGCTGCACCATTGTGAGGCAGATCAGCAACTGTTGTGTCCGGCATTTCAAGAGTCGGCATCGGATATCGCCATACTATCCTATATAATGGCATCATGGACGAAGGGCAAGTTCCCGGTTCAGGAGGTTGTGTCTTCCTCAAATGAGGCCTTTGCGGTTGCAAAGGTGAATTTAGTGTTTTTCTGCAGCTGTTTCGCACCGCCAAGATGGTTGATTGACCAGCTATCACAAATGGTTGATCGAATGACAACAGAGCTAACTGGCCGAAACCCGTTGGTAATAGCGAGTGACTTTAACGCCTGGGCGCTGGAGTGTCGGGAGTCACCTTACCAACTGCTCGAGGCTCTGACCAGGCTCAACACTGACCTGGCCAACGTAGGTACCTAGAGTACCTACCATAGAAACGGAGCGGAGTCGATCATCGTGACGCTCTGCAGCACTGGGCTATCAAACAACTGGAGGGTGGAGGATGGCTACACCCGTAGCGACCACTTGGCGGTTCACTATAGCATCGTCCACAATACTAGGCAGCGCGCAGAAGGAAGAGCACCCACTCCATTCACCCGTAGATGGAGGACGTCCAACTTTGATGTAGAGACTTTTAAAGAGGCGCTTGAGAGGGAACAAATCTTACACGAAACTCAGGAACCTTGCGGTGAACGACTCGTAATGTCACTTACACGAGCGTGCGACGCAACCATGCCTAGGAAGTTCAAACCTAGGGATGGGAGGTCGCCGGTGTATTGGTGGACGAAGTTCTCCACGCAAGAAGGAGCATGTAGAGAGCGCGGTTGGACTCCAAACGAACGGAGCGTCTCGTGGCGCTAGCCACCAAAAAGCCACGCTAAAGAGGGAGATAAAGGCCATCAGACGAGCCAGCATCGAGGGTGGTGCGGTAGCCAAGACCGAGCAATCGCCGAAGCAACTGAAGGTGGTCATTGGGGGACTCTCCAATGATATGTTGGGGGTCCCATGACCAGCGTTCCTCCCTTGGCTCAGTCGGTAAAGGCGCAGCTACAAAGCAACACCATGCTGGAGGTGGCTGGGTTCGATTCCCGGTCTGGTCTAGGAATTTTTCGTTAAGGAAAATTTCTCGACTCCCTGGGCATAGCGTATGATTGTACTTGCCACACAATCATCCTAATGCAAAAATGGTACTTGGCATCGAAAGCTCTCAATTAATAACTGTGGAAGTGCATTTAGAACACTAAGTTGAGAGCATGCAATAAACTGATTGTGAAAGCAATAAGCTTGAAATGCTGAAGAAGAAGAAGCAGATGACCAGCGTTCCAGTATCCCAGACCATAACGCTATCGTGGGGTCGGAAGGATGATCAGCAACAGCTAACATCCGCAATCACGTGGGCAATTACAACGGTACTGCGGAGGAACGGGACGACGTGACGGTTACGAATGACGAACTCATTGTGATAGGAAATTCACTAAAGGTGAACAAAGTGCCAGGACCTGACGGTATACCGAACCTGGCCATCAAGACGGCTACTTTGCTGGCTTCCAAAATGTTCAAGGTAGTAATGCAATGACGTCTGAACGCCAGGAAACGCCAGAATCTAGTATTGCTGCCAAAGACAGGGAAGCCACCGGGCGATCCATCAGCATACCGTCTGATATGCTTGTTGGATACGATGAGTTAGGTTCTAGAGAGGGTAATCCTCAACAGGTTGTCAAAGTACACTAACAACCAGTTCGGCTTCCGAACGCGGAAGTCAAAGGAGGATGCTATCATGTCCGTCGCCAAGACGGCAGAGGTGGCACTGCAATGTAAGAGACGAGGAGTTTGCTATTGTGCAGTGGTCACCCTGGATATAAGAAATGCGTTGAATAGCGCCAGTTGAGGGGCTATTGCCAACTCGCCCCAAACGCCTCCGGGCTCCTGCGTACCTATACAGGATGAAAATTACTTCCAGAATCTATAACACTGTAGCAAGTCAGGAACGTGTTCAAGGCACCGCATTAGTTCCGCAAGGTTAAATCCTGAGCCCTGTGCTCTGGACCACGGTGTATGACGAAGTGTTGCCATTGAATATCCAAACGGGGGAAAGATTATCGGTTTCGCGGACGACATCACCCCCAAAAGTCTATGGAGAGTCCATAGAAGAGGGAAGTTAAGTGGAGCGATGGATGCGTTTCAGAAAACTGGAGCTAGCCCATCATAAGACGGAGGTTACTGTGGTCAGTAACAGGAAATCGAAGCAAAGGGCGACGATTAGTGCAGGTAACTGCACCATCACCTCCAAGCGGTCCCTGAGGTACTTGGGGGCCACGACAACCACGCCTGCAAGAAGGCCTCCATAGCTATGTCGGCCTTATACCGCATGATGTTGAATAGCTCTGCGGCGCAAGGGTGCAAACGAAAGCTCCTGGCCAGTGTACTTGGGTATGGCGGGCCAGCTTGGGCCATCACCTTGAGTGCTAATAGCTACCTCGGTACCTCGGCTCGAGAGTACGCTTAAACTAATCTGCCTAAGAGTGGTCAGCGTACAGTATCACATGACACGGCCTGCGTCTAAACGGGCATAATGCCCATTGGCATCATTATAAAAGAGGACGTAGAATGCTTCGTCCATCGAGGCACGAGAGGTATTCGTAAGACCACTAGAGCCGCATCATTGGTCAAGTGGCAGAGGTAATGGAATAACTCCACCAAAGTTCGGGTCGGTCGACGACACGGTGAAGCTACCGTCCACTTGACGCAGATCCTGTCAGGTCATGGCTCTTTAGACAGTATCTGCACAAGCACGGGAACGGAGAGTCCTTCACGTGTCCTGAGTGCGCAGATGTTGAGGATACAGCAGAACATGTGTTCTTCACGTTTCCTCGCTTCAACGACGCGAGAAACGGCATGATGGTGGCGATTGGTCGGTACACGACTCCAGACAAGCTTGTCTAGAAGATCTGTCAAGACCGGGATACTTGGGACGCTGTAAGGACGGTGGCCTCCCAGAACGTCCCAAAGCTCCAAGTCAGATGGCGAAATGACCAGCGGCAGGCCAGAGGGACCAACTAACTACCAAATGTTTATGTAGTTAGATATAGTCGGGTGCTTAATGGTGCTTATAGTAATGCCGAAAAGTGGTTCCGGGGGGCACCCTCAAGCTCACATCCAGAGTTCTTCAAGAGCTCGGCTGCAGATGTTTCATCCCTTTAAAAAATCACACATACATGTGTTCAGTTTGTTGAACTGAGTCGAATGATATAAGACAGTTGGCCCTCTGGGCCTCGAATAAGAAGTCGAGTCTCCCGGTGATCTTTATACCTTTATTCTGATGTAAGATGGAAAAGTAAAGTGAAATGAGAGGAGAGAGCAGTGCAGAAAGGGAGAAAAAAAAGCAAAAAATGTGCCCTGAAAGGATGGAGCACTAAACAAAATTGAGAAAATTGAAAAAAGCAAAGAACAATGCGGAAGAAGAACAGTGGAAATAGTAAAATGAAAGAAATAAAGAAAAGTGAAAAAACGGAAAAAAACAAATGCAAAAATTAACTTAAGAATAAACTCAAAATGAGGTGAAGAAGAGAAGAAGTGGAAAGGAGATACCAAAGTGGAGATCCAAAAAACAGATCGAAGTGACAATGAGAAGAAGCAGATGATCGGAGCGGAAAACAAATAGAAGAAAGTATACTGTAGAAACAAAAAAGAACAGGAATCGGCAAAAATCAAAGATATGTACAGCAATATTTATATTGAACTGTCATAAATTATATGCACTAACTGACATGAATTGCAACTTGGTTTCAAGTGCCCCTAATAAAAAAAATTGAAAAAGAATGCAAAATCAGTTTCATTTGGATGTAAATAACGACTGTTCCAGAAAGTATAAGCACACCTTATTTTAACGGTCACTTTGAATATAATGAAATATTTCAACATGTTTTGGCTGCGCCCTTTTGTTTGCACATTTCTGAATGACATAGCCTCAAAAAAGTGCTCAGTTTTGTGTTACCTATCAAAATGCGCGGTCTTACTCCTGAACAACGAAAAAGTATCGTGCACAAATGGTGCACTGTGAGCGGACTCTCCTTGAGATAATTGGCCAAGGAAGAGGGTGTAAGCGTCGGAGCGGTACGATCTGCGATTCGAAAATATAGAGAACAGTGTACGTTTGAAGATGCGCCGAAGAGTGGTCGGAAATCCGGTCCTGTTAGTCCGGATATCGATAAAAAAAGATCAGGGATGCCTACAAGCGAAAACCAGCGACTTCCGTTTGGGATGTTGCGAAAAAACTAGGGACCTCGTCGAGTAACGTCATGCGTGCCAAAGAAACACTTGGGCTAAAAACATACCGGAAGCAGGAAAAAAAAAACCCAAAGGGAACCCAAAACAGGCCGCGTCCGTGAATCCACGGGCCCGCAAAATCTACGATTCGTTATTGTGTAGAAATTCTGGATGTATAATAATGGACGATGAAACGTATGTGAAACAAGATTACAAAACGCTTCCCGGACCACAATTCTATACTGTAAGCGAAGACAAAGACATCCCCGAAACGGAGAAGGCAATTTTTACCGAAAAATTCGGTAAGAAGGTTATGGTTTGGCAGGCAATATGCGAGTGTGGTAAAACATCTAGTCCGTACATCACAACGGAGACGATGAACACTCAGATATACGTTAAGGAATGTCTCCAGAAGCGATTATTGCCGATGATCAGGCAGCACGAAGGTCAAGTAGTGTTTTGGCCTGATTTGGCGTCATGTCATTACGCAAAGGACACTTTAGAATGGTACAAAAGTCAAAATGTATGTTTCGTGCCTAAAGACATGAATCCGGCGAACTGCCCGGAGGCACGGCCAATCGAGACTTTTTGGGCTTTAACCAAAGCAAAGCTTCGAAAATTCATAAAACCAGCGGACGACATCCAAAAATTTAAAAAAGATTGGCCAAAAGTGGTCAAAATGGTGGGAAGTACCAATGTGCAGAAGCTCATGGGTAATGTTCGAGGAAAAGTTAGGAGTCTTGGCTATGATTAAATATTTTGATTAAACGAGAGTAAAATATCATATAAAACACAAATACAAATATGATTTGCCAAATAAAATTATTGAAACTAAAAAAAACATGACTTTTTTGTTATTTTGAAAGTGTGCTCATACTATCTGGAACAGTCTATAATAGGACGCAACTAAAAGTAGGTTAACCCTTATGTGATCGACAGGGTACCCAGGTACCTTTTCATATTTTACATTACGAAATATAAAAGTTTATTTTAAAACAAGAAGCTAAAATTCAGAGACATCTTAATAAAAGTTGGAAGGCAACTTTTGGCATAAAAACGTTTCGTATAGTAGCAAGGGGGCCGAAGGGGGGACTTTTTTACCCCTTAAGTGATCGACAGGGTACCCGGCTATCCACCAAATTCAAATGATTATAACTCTGGCAATTATTGACCGATTTTAATTCTTTTGGCACCGTTATAATCAAAAACTCATTCACTTCAGGGACATTATAAGCAATGTCCGTTTGAGTCCATCTGGTTCCTGTAAATTCGGTTTTCCGGGGCTGTGTTCCGGAACGGAGACACAATTTCGAAAAATCTATTGAATTTCGAGGAATGGATGTCAAAATCTTTGGAATAATTCCTAGAAACTATTTCTATTCTATTGTGGGCCATATGCCAACTTGTTTCTGGAACGGCTATTCTGTAACAGGTTCCCGTGGGGCCTCGAGTGGCCATGAACATTTTCAGTAGAAAACCCTGGCAATATGGGTATCAAAATTCATAAAATTTCTCCAGTAGGATATTTTTCAACGTTTAGTGGCCATCTGATGATTTGTGCTCAGACCAGTCTTTCCGGAACAGGTTCCTGTGGGGCCTAGAGTGGCCATGATCATTTTCAGTAGAAAACGTTAGCAATATGGGTATTAAAATTCATGAAATTTTACCAGTACGATATTTCTCATCGTTTTGTGGCGATCTGATAATTTTTTCTTGGAACGGTCATCTCGGAACAGGTTCCTGTGAGGCGTCGAGTGGCCATGAACAAAACTAGCCACAAAACATTGAGAAATAACCTACTAAAGATATTTCATGAATTTTGAAACCCACATTGCCAGGGTTTCCTTCTGAATATGTTCATGGCCACTCGAGGCCCCTGGCATGGCTTCTCTTCGCACGTGTAGCTAGCAAGTGTACGTTTTGAACCACACGCGGAGCAGAAAACTCGATACACGCGGTGAGAACATCGGCTGCACGCCGTGCACGAGAACTTGAAAACGGAGCAAGAGCATTGCCTATCGGGAGCGTGTAACATGCAGAAAGAGAAACACGGAGGAAATCAAAGATGCTCCGTGCTCTTGGGTTTCGGGAATTTTTGGCCAGGGGGGGGGGGGGGGTTTTCGTTTTTGGGGGGGGGGGGGGAAAAGGAAGTTAAGTGGGGATGTGTGGATTTTTTTCTCGTGATAATGATTCCGTAAAAACTGTCTTTATAAACCCATTATGTAAAGAGCGGTCGCTGCAGAGAGGCTCAAAATTTAATTTGACGGGCATATTACTTCCGTTTACAAGGAAAGCTGTAGAGTGTGGACTTCTAAAGTAGAATATGGGAAACCTCTACGCCGCGGATGTTAAAAAAAACTTTTAGAAGTGTTATTTCGATGGATGTGTTGTTTCGATGGACCGTAATGTGTATATCTCCAGTATTGTGCAGTGGATAACAGAGTGTGGACTTCCGCTCAATTTTTTATCCAAGGACTGAGTTCACAAAATTTTGCAACCTATTGAAAAAGCACTGAAGTTACCACATGTTGGTAGCAGAAACATAGTGCAACATTTGAATGTCATGCATTCTAAGATTTGTGAATTCATTTAGACTAAGTTCGCGGGACGCATTGTTTGTATAAATTTACTATCGCGTAGGGGAAGATCTGTGCTTGAGATTGTAACCCAAATTTCAAATCGTACCCTTGCTATAAGCCAGTATCGACTTAAAAAGTAGAGAGGTTACGGAATTTTGTTCAATATTACCAAGCGGAATTTTGACAATTGATTTGCATGGAACGAAATATCACCTTCACTTACGGAATAATCGAGCGGAATATTTTTCCGAAAGTAAAAGTGACAGCTCCCATTAGTTTACGTGGAAACCTTACAAATTTCAATTTTATTTTTCGTTCTTTTCAAGTGGATACTGCTGCAGACATTTCTTTTCGATTCTTTCCTTTTCCGTTTCAGTAAATGGAATTTAACATGGGATTGATATAGCAAAAGAAATTTCTTTCGAACTCGATACGAAGCTTTCTCGACGGTAGCCATAACCTCATAATTTAGAATTGATATAACTCAGAATCTGTACTAGATATTGAATGTTTAATCACATCAATTTGTAAGCTTACTTGCTGTGAACAATCTGGTGGAGTTCGATTCGATGTTCATTCACTAACAATCAAGATTTATCAATTTGAAATAGCGAGGTAAGTTTGCGAGAATGAGATAAGAGATAGGAAAAAATACATGGAGCAGCGATCCACCTTATGGTTATGAAAAACTTTAACATTGATCTGGGTCAAGTTTACTCTATCACTACTGATATTGGTACCAATTTTATTAAATGAACCGATTTAATGAAAGATGCTCAGACTCTTCATTCAACGAATCGAAAATAATTTCCATTTTCTGTTCAATTCACTGTGATACATTTTGGAAAAATTCAAAAGAATTTGTTCCGCCACAATAACTCGAATTGCAAAAACTATCGTCATTCTATGTATTTTGTTGTTTTACGGAAAAAAAATACACGAGCTTTTTGTAGTCCAAATTGATACGACGGAACAAACTGCCTTTGAATTTTTCGAAAATGTATCCAAGTAATAAAGTGACAGATGTAAAGTTTTAATAAAGACTGGACTCGGAAAAAGTGAGACACACAAAATGATCACCAAAAATTCATTTTACATCGGATACTACTCAAATTTTCAGGGATTATATAACTATATATTAGCTATGTTTTGGCATAATTTATTTATTGAATTTCCTCCCCCAAGCTGAATGCTCGAACATTTCTCTTAACACTGCTCATGAGATCTTGGGCGAGGCTTTGTCCATCTTCCTTACACAATTTATCCCAGTTTTTCTTCGAAGCTTCATCGGTTTTGAATGTTTTTCCGCTTTTCGTCAACTTCTACTTCATTATCGCCCAAAACGTTTCGATCGGACGAAGTTCTGGTGTATTTGGCGGGTTCGCCTCCTTCGGGACCACATCAACGCCCTTCGCTTCGTACCAATCCATTTCAGGCTTGGCGTAATGGCACGACGCGAGTCCCAGCCAGAACAGCGTGGAACCACGGTGAGAGCGGAGGAAGGGCAGCAAGCGCCTCGCCTCTTCCTCTCGATAAATCTGCCCGTTTATGGTGCCGTCCGCACTCGCAGATCGCCTGCCACAACAGGTACTTCTTCGCGAATTTGTCCATCTTTCTCTTCCGGAACTTTTCCGGAACCTCCATGCGGGACGTACCGACAAAAAACTCGAGGCCGGGGATTTGTTTGGTGTTCGCCTTGATATATGTCTCGTCGTCCATGACGAGACAGCCTGGCTTGACCAGCCACTCACGGTACAGCTTCCGCGTACGCAATTTGGCCACCGTGTTTTGCTTGTCAGTCCGGTTTGGCGCCTTCTTGAACTTAAAAACACGTAGCCCAGCCCGCTTCATGATCTGCTGGACGAACGACTTCGACGAATTGACCTTTTTGGCCACGTCTTGGGCGGAAAGGTTCGGGTTATTCTTAAAGTACTGCCTTATCTTCCGCACCCTCTCTGGGTATTCCGTTTTCGGTTTTCGGCCGCTTCCAGCGAGTAGTATTCGTAAGACTACTAGAGCCACATCAATGGTCAAGTGGCAGAGGGAATGGAATAAGTCCACCAAAGCCTTAGACAGTATCTTCACAAGTACGGGAACGGTGAGTCCTTCACGTGTCCTGAGTGCGTGGATGTTGAGGAAACCGTAGAACATATATTCTTCGCGTGTCGAAACGGCATATGATGGTCGCGAGCAATCTGGACACGACCCCAGACAAGCTTGTTCAGAAGATCTGTCAAGACCGGGACATTTGGGATGCTGTAAGGACGGTGGCTACCCAGAACGGTCCAGAGCTCCAAGTCAGATGGCGAAATGACCAGCGGCAAGTCAGAGGGACCAACTAACTAGTCTTTTGTAGGTAGATATAGTCGAGTGCTTAATAGTGCTTATAGTAATACCGAAAAGTAGTTCCGGGGGGGGGGGGGTCGCACCCTCAATCCCACATCCTGAGTTTTTCAAGAGCACGGCAGCAGATTTCTCATCCCTCTAAAAAATAACACACATGTACATGTGCTCAGTTTGTTGAACTGAGTCGAATGGTATATGACAATCGGCCTTCTGGGCCTCGGATAAAAAGTCGAGTCTCCAGGTGATCTTTATACCTTTATTCTGATGTAAGAATGAAAAGTAAAGTGAAATGAGAGGAGAAAGCAATGCAGAAAGAGAGAAAAAAGCAGAGAAGGTGTCCTGTAGGGATGGAGCACTAGCAAAAATTGAGAAAATTGAAGAAACAAGGAACAGCGGAAAAAGTAAAAGGAAAAAAGTAAAGAACAGTAAAAAAACGGAAGAAAAAAAAGCAAATATTATATTAAGAATAAACACGAAAAGAGGTGAAAAGGAAAATAAGCGGAAAGGAGATACCACAGTGGGGATCCAAAGAAACTGATCGAAGTGACAATGAGAAGAAGCAGATGATCTGAGCAGGAATACAAATAGAAGAAAGTATAGTGTAGAAACAAAAAAGGAGAATAGCAGCAAAGGAAGAGTATTAGAAAAAAAAAGAAGTGAAAGAAGAGAAATGGATAAATGGAGTGGAGGAAGAGAAGTTGTAAAAAGAAGCGAAGCGGAAAAAGAAGCATAAAAGACGAAATAGTGTGAAGTAATAGAAGAAGAAAAAACAAATATGAGACGCAACAGGAAGCTGAAAGAAATCAAAGATATGTACAGCAGTATATAGCTTGAACTGTCATAAATTATATGCACTAACTGACACAAATTCACCTTGGTGTCAAGTGCCCCTAATAAAAAAAATTAAGTAGAATACAAAATCAGTTTCATTTGGATGTATATAATACGACGCAACTAAAAGTTGGTTAAATACTGCATGCAATTTGTGTTGGCAGTTAATCGTTAGTGTTTTTATAATTATCGGAACAGTCAATAGCAGGTCTTGACTGATGTTTAAATATAGTAATAAGCCATGGCTGGGTCCTCCCATAGCTCAGTCGGTAAAGGCGCGGCTACAAAGCAATACCATGCTGAAGGTGACTGGGTTCGATTCCCGGTCTGGTCTATAAACTAATGCAAAAATAGTACCTGGTATCGAAAGCTCCCAATTAAGAACTGTGGTAGTGCATTTAGAACACTATGTTGAGAGCAAGCGATAAGCGGATTGTTAAAGCAATAACATTTGCATTTAAAAAATGGACAAAAATTGCCGATTTTTCATGGGTTTACCTTCACCCGCACTGACAAAACTACTGAGTCAGCAGACAAAATTTGACAGCTCTATCAGTCGAACTCTAACCGTGATGGCAAAAACAGTGAAGCAACTCCGTTCAGAAGTGTGCGCGTTCAAAGAACGGCACCCCGCCGCGTCGAAAACGGACATCGTGCGGCACTTTGTGGACGCCGGAGACACCCGTTTCGGCATCTACAACATCTTGGCACTATTAGACAACAATCAGAGCATCGAAAGAAAGCCCGGTTCCAGACGGCCGACGACCCTGAGCGACAAGAAGCTCCAAGGGATGCTGAAGAGGAAGACTGAGGGAAAAGTGGCTACATCGCTGCGTGCGCTTGGCCGGGAGGTCGGTTCAACCAAACAGTGAAAAAGTACCTGGCGCACATGAACATACATGTCAGGACGCGGAAGTCGCGTCCACTGGTTTCGGAGCTGCAGGCAATGACGCAACGGCAGCGGAAGGGCACTTCGTATTTTACTTCCCCCACGAAGGAAGTGAGCTCCGAGGTGAAGCTCATTTCACACACCAAGTTCCCCAAGAAGGTGCTGCTGTGGCTGACAATCAGCGAGAAGGGGATGTCAAAGCCACTCTTCTTTCGCTCCGGACTGGCCGTGAACGGGGAAATTTATAGTACAAAATGCCTGCCGGAAGTTGCGTCGTTCATCAAGAAATACCATAAGGGCGAAGACGCGGTGTTCTGGCCGGATCTGGCGTCGGCCCACTACTCGAAGCGATCGTTGGAGGAGAGAGAGCGGCTGAATATCGATGTGGTACCCAAGTCGGAGAACCCGCCCAACGTCCCCCAGCTGCGTCTTATCGAGAATTTCTGGGCCAACCTGAAGCGTAAGATCTACTCCAACAACTTTGTCGCGAAAACTGAGGAGGAATTGATAAATAAAACGAAAAACGAACTCAAAAACATGCCTACATGCAGGTTTTCGTCCGCCATGGCGAATGTTCCGGTTAACTGCCGGAAGGCCCCTCGCAAGGGCGTAGAATTTTTTTTGCAAGTAAGCTTAAATAATTACCTTCCATGGGAAATTGATCAAAAGCAATTATCTGTCTTAGCTTTTTTTTATCACCAACCGAAAAAAGTCCATTTTTTTAATGCAAACGTTAAGCTTGAAATGTTAAAAGAAGAAGAAAGCCGTGGCTGATTAAAAACCTTCAAAATGTGTTTTATGAAGCTGTAGTCTGATATTCTAATAGGTGTTTCTGGTGAGGCTTGTCTTGGTTTGAGTCAGACTAACCGGTTAGATTTTGTGCGGAACCAATTTCGGCCACCCTTTGAACATTTCAGCGATCTAGATTACACATTGCTACGTAGTCCAACGTCACCTTTGCATACAACTCCATTGTAGTTTTTTATACTCTGGACAGTTTTTCGAATTACTTAAAAATGGATCATAATTCGTACAAGGAATTCTATCCTGCACAAATTTCATTCTCGTACAGCTAAATTTCAACATTCCCACGCCCCCCATTCAAACAACTCCCGACCACGCCCCTTAACTCGCCTGAATTTTATTCATTAGCATTCTCAGCTCCCGAAAGTTTTTGCCCTCGTTCGTTTCTTCCGGCACCTTAACGTGTTCTTTTGTCTGGTGGATATTCAGTGCCAGAAAATGGCAATGCCAGAGCAGCACCAGAATGGAATATGTTAATTAGAGATAGTGGAGCGCATCAAGTCCCCACGTCGTCGTCGTCGCCGCCGTCATCGTCCTGCACAAAGGAGTGTGTTATTTTCGACCAATGCCATTGTTCCAAACATTTTAATGTCGTTGCGAAATCCCATCCGAACCAAATCAAAACATCCACGTGAAACATTAACTAGTGCTAGTAGGGACAAGCACAGCACACCGTCGAACCAAGCAACTGACAAACAGTAAGTAATCATTACTGTTGCGCCCGGAGCACTGCAGTAGCAATTATCTTATATTTTTATTTGCTTTTCCTCGTTCGTCCCTCCGTGCATTTCTCCCCTCCATCCAACCAAAAACCCGCCAACTTCAACCACATTACTTACGCATTAATTATGATTATCAATTGGCTTAATTATTTCGGTATATCCTATGTGGGCCGGGCCGGGGATGGTGGTCTCCCGTCGTAAGTGGGCTGGTTGGTTGGTTACTGATACTGGGCATCACAATTAGCTAACCGCCCTTCCCCCCCATTTGCAGCAACCAAGCAGAACTCCGCGATCATCGAACTGTGGCCGGTTCTCGCATCCATCCATCCATCCATCCCGAACCGCAGATCGAGCGTCGGAGATCACGACAGGCAGGCAGGATTCGAGCACGGGGACGAGTGAAACACACACAGAAATTGAAATAATGATTTAATTGCATGATTTCAGCCTTGGAGGGCTGGGCCCCCAAAGGGATACACTTCGCAAACCGGACCGGACGGAGTGGACTCCGCTGCTGACAGACAGGCAGAAAAAATAAGTTTCTCGTTTTATTTTCACGATTTTATTTTATTTTTTGCCCTGCATTTTGCGAGCGCGCACACACAAAATGGCTTCATTAGTGGTGCACTGTTGCACTGCGTTTATGCGTGTGGGAAAAGGATGGCGAACGATTTGGATTTTTTTTTTCTGTATTATTGTTACGGGGAGGCAACAGGAGCTCCGAGTGGAGAGGAAGCAGTTTCCTACTCAGCCGGACCAGTGCGGTAGATCGACTTGCAGTTTCGAAGCGCAGGGTAATTACTGTGACGATTGGACTGCTCAAATGAGACCAGCTGTCAGTTTGTGTTTCGAGTTCGAGTTTCGGACTGCAGGGTGTGTGGTCCTGGACCGGGTTGGATGTGCTTGGAGAGCAGTTGAACGGGAAAGATTTGGGAATATTATGTCTTCAATGTTAAGGATGGAAATTGACAGTTATTTGTAGTGTAAGCTTTCCTAGAAACAATCCGTCAATCCGTTCCAAGGAAGGGCATTGGGGGGTTGGGTAATGTGAAAATATAACACAGAAATCCGTCTCCTTTTGGACTCGAGACGTTTTTGTAGCAAGCTTTTCGTCGGCTCTCCTGTTAGTGCTCAGAATGTACTTCCGCAGTTACAAAATAATTCCTTTCGATGCCAACCCTTCAAGGCAACTGGAAGTCATGGCCAACTTGGGGTATTTTAAAGCCATTTTCAAAGTGTTTACTGACAGTCAAACGCTCGTCGAATGTTCTAATCACGCTGTGTTATGAACGATTTTGTTGTGGATCGAGTAGTACGTGATCAGTAGGCTTAGATAAATTAGATTTGAATAAACTCATTACGTTGTCAACCTTTGTCAACCTGGTTTTATTACAAAAGGTTATGGGCCCAAAACTTTGGCCGTAACTGTGTGAAGTTCTGAAGAGAAAGTTAATTGAAGCGAAGATGACTACTCAAGCCGGATGTTTTGGATCGGTCGGGGACACCGGAAGCGCAGCACCAAACGCGAATCCACGACAGGAAGCGGATCGGCGAGTTGGGCGTGCTGGATCTGGACCGTGTGGTGTTTCCTTGATGATGGAAAACCCAAAGGGGCGAGAAAACTACGTTTCTTGGGCATTTTCGATGAAAATGACCCTCATCCGAGAAGGAAGTTGGAGTGCGGTGATGCCGCAAGAAGGGTAGATCGTGGACGGAGAAACAAAACTACGGGCGTTGTCCACGATATGTCTCAGCCTGGAGAAAATTAATTACAGCTTGGTAATGGACGCCAAAGATGCCAAGGACGCTTGGGACAAACTGAAGGTCACGTACCAAGACGACGGGATTTATCGGAGGATTGGATTGTTGCAGCAACTGACGTCGTTCCGGCTGGACAATTTCGACTCTACGGAAGCCTATGTTGATGCGGTAATGTCGACGAGCCACAAGTTAACTGAAACCAATTTTGCTGTCAGCGACGAATGGCTAGCGTCGATTCTCCTGATGGGACTACCGAAACTCTACGCTCTCATGGTGATGGGATTGGAGGCGTCTGGAAAGGCGCTCCATGCTGATGCTGTTAAATCAAAGATCCTGCAGAACGTGAAGGTCAAGATGGGATCGAAGAGTAGCAGCGAAGAAGGTGCGTTCTACAGTAATCTACATCAACGCAACCGGACGAATGGTGGCCATAAGAAGGGCGATGGTTCCTGCTATAACTGTAAGAAGCAGGGCCATTATGCAGCTTACCCATGTAACATTGCTAAAACCATCCTGCTTTATTAAGTTTTATTACAGTTTTATGAAAGCCACTTGAAATCAATTTGGTTTTATTATGGCACCAAGAGGTGCCAATAGGTTTAATATTTTAAACAGGTTTATGAAAACCTACACAGCTTGTTTACAACGATCTTAAAACCTCCTTTCTCAAATTTCTTTTACTCCTATCAAAAGTTTTATTTCGACATTATGAACTCGTAAAATGCTGTATTGAAATGCCGTTTTAGGACTAATTGATATTATCTTATTATGGTCAGTTGAAAAATCATTTTAAAACCATTTTGTCTACAGTAAATGCATAAAACGGCAAATTGGCATTGAAGAAAGTCACCATAAGACCAAATAGTTTTATAAAAGTCATTGCGAAGAAAAATTGGCTTTATGGCAACTCTGTGATTATTTTCCAATCGACATATTGAAATATAAGAAATAATTGAAATGTGAAAAAATAAATGCATCAAATTTTCAATGGTATGCAAATAAACTGTAGATCGGAGACTTATTTAGGCATTCTTAAAGAAAATCTCATCCAATTCCAAGCACTTTTCAGGAAATTCATGATTAATTTATCAAATGTATTTTTTTAAATTTGATTTATGTTGCTGTAAATTCACATAATTTCCGAGGCGCATTAATTTTCGGCTCTTATCGCGCCAATATTCACCATAAAAATAAATGCGCATATAATTTGGAGCATAAAACGCTGCAGAAAACACAATTTGATTTGGATATTTTGCAATCAAACAAAATTTCCCGCAACACTAGACCTTTTTTAAATGTCAAATGAATCAGAAGAGCAGAGAATCGAATAAAGCAGAACAACAAAAACCAACCAGGATATCACAGTGAAGTTTGACAGCTGTGGCCATTTGGCCGCATTCTGGTTTTCATGGCAGCCAGTAGGTTTTATGAAGGTTCTCAAGTGGTCATAACATCTTTCACTAGAACATTTTCAAAATCTTTATCTATATATATAAAAATGGATTTCTGTCTGTCTGTCTGTCTGTCTGTCTGTCTATCTGTCTGTCTGACCCTAATAGGCTCGG
Organism: Aedes koreicus; assembly: GCA_024533555.2. Classification (NCBI taxonomy): domain Eukaryota; kingdom Metazoa; phylum Arthropoda; class Insecta; order Diptera; family Culicidae; genus Aedes; species Aedes koreicus. The sequence continues at coordinate 57,473 of JAHHFK020003538.1, forward strand.
AGACTACTGAACCGATCGGCGTGAAAATTTGTATGCAGAGGTTTTTGGGGTCGGGGAAGGTTCTTAAGATAGTAAGAGACCCCTCCCTCCTCTGAAAGGGGGGGCTCCCATACAAATGAAACACATATTTCTGCATAACTCGACAACTGATCAAGCAATGGAATCCAAATTTAGCATCCGGAAGTTTTTGAAGGCAAGAAATGTCTAGTTTGAGACCCCTCCCCTCTCTAGAAAGGGAGGCTCCCATACAAATGAAACAGAAGTTTCTGTATATCTCAAGAACTAATCAAACAAATGGAACCAAATTTGGCATGCGGGGTGTTCTGGTGGCGAAAAATGTTTCTATGGTGGTTTGAGACCCCTCCTCTCTCCTTGAAGGGGTGCTGTCATACAAATGAAACTGAAATTTCTTCATAACTCTAGATCTAATAAAGCAAATGGAACCAAATTTGGCTTGCGGGGATTTTTACGGCAATAAATGTTTCTACGGTGCTTCGATACCCCTCCTCGCTCTCTGGTATGGGGGTGGGGGGCGGTGCTCCCATACAAATGAAACACAAGTTTCTGCATAACTCGAGAACTAATCAAGTAAATGGAACCATATTTGGCAGGCAGAGGTGTTTGAAGGCAAGAAATGTTTCTAAGGTAACTTAAGACCCCTCCGCCCTCTGTAAGAGGGGGGCTCTCATACTAATGAAACACAAATTTGTGCATAATTCGAGAACTAAACAAGCATATGGAACCAAATTTGACATGTGGAGGTTTTTGGAGGAGAGAAATGTTTCTATGGAAGTTTCAGACTCCTTCGCCATCTGGAAGGGGGAGGGAGGGGAGTTTCCAAACAAATCCAACACAAATTTCTGCATAACTCGAGAACTAATCGGGTAAATGGAACCACATTTGGCAGGTGTAGTGACCAGGCATTCTGAGATGGGTCACTGGAATTCAACAGAGCAATCACTTTTCAACTCCTGGGCTAAAAATGTCTGCAGTATCAGACAACAGTTCGTTTAACTGCAAACATTTTTCTTCCATAATAACACTGCCGGACGACGGCAATGACGTCTATATAAGGTCTAGCCCAATCCTGATTAAAAAAAAAGGTCTAGCCCAACGCTCTGCTTGTTTGTTTTGGAAGCAAAATTAATGTAAACATTGCTGAGCCGACGAGTGATGGCGTAACACTATTCAACTTTCCATGGGCGTGCATAGATTCAGATAAAAAAAAAAATGGTTTACACGTTTATTATAAATGCTGAATTCGACAAAGATTTTTCATTAGGGCTGAAAACTGAAAAACGTAAACAATGGTTTTTTTCGCGATTTTCTCGTTATTGAAAACTATTCTAATCAATCATCAAAACTACGGTCATTTCAGCAGAAGCATTTCTTCCCGATAACATGGGTCTTCAATAGTGAGTTTTACTGAGATAATTGAATTTCTGCCACATAAACCTTCAAACGCTGGGACTTGACAATCGATTAGCGATAAAGAACCATTTTTCCGTCAACGATAAACTGGAATCGATTGAAAAATTAGGTTTTATATGGGGGCGACCCCGGCCTAGTGGTTAGCATCCATACCTCTCACGCCAAAGTCACGAGTTCGAATCTCACCCCCGGACAAGTTACGAAAATGCCCAAAAAGCGGTGTTTGAGTGACTAAGACGGGAGATGAACCAGCCCAAGGCTGAAAATCTCGATAATCAAGAAACAAAAAAACAAAAACAAACAAGGTTTTATAACGCAGACAGTAAACAATCACGGAGCGAACGAAAAACAGAAATAGTATTACGTAGCACGCGGTGGTATTAGCAGCGGCTGGATAGTCACGAAGAAAATGAATATATTTTTTGGCTCAGCAAGTACTAGCACACCGGTCCCATGCTCGGTCCCAAGCTCAATGATTCGCCCCAAATAACGTTTTTTACACCAACACACCCTCAAATATTCTGTCAAAATAACATAGCGAATCAAAACAAAACCAAAGATATTAGTACCGAAAGGTACTGAAAACCGAAAGGTACTGATTGCAAGCTGCAGACGTCAAGGTGTACATCGGAACTAGGGGTTCTACAACAGTGAACGATTTTCAAATCGCTAGTTTCATATTGATTGTTGGTATTAGCAACAATCAATATGCAACTAGCGATTTGAAATTGGTTCACTGTTGTAGAACCCCTTGGTCCGAAGTACACCTTGAAGCCAGCACCTAACTATACATATTTGCGCCTTTGTTTTGATTTGCTGTGTTATTTTGACAGAATATTTGAGAGTGTGTTCGTGTGAGTTCATTATGAGGGGCGTATTATTAAGCTTGGGACCGAGCTTGGGACCGATGTGCTAGTACAAACTGAGCCAAGAAAAAAATCGTATTTGTTCGGGACCTACTGGTCTTAGAGTTAGTCTATGGTATTACTGTCAAGAGCGAACTTTGCTCATTTTAGTAATATTGTTGTGACTACTGGCCAAACGTTACATAGATGTCATTGAGATGATGGGCGTTGGATTGTACACATCCACACATACACACACGCATTAATTCATTTACGGCTGGATAGTCAAGTAGAAACTGGATATAGTTTTTGGCTCAGGAAGTACCAGCACACGGTCTCAAGCTTAATGAATCACCCCTTAAAACATCACTCACAACGAACAACCGCTTCAATTATCTGTCAAAATAACACAGCGTATCAAAACAAATACAAAGAACACTCTAAATGAAACCTGCTCAAAGAAATCAATGTGAAACACCTCTGGCGGAAACAATTGAGAATTTCTTTCAAAGATAAAATTGAAAAAGCGCTATTTCCATGATTCATTATTTCGAAGTTTATTCATTTATTTTACATTATTTTCAGTCTTTTTACACAATGTACACAAGGATGATTGGTTTTAATTTTACTTCAGTTTGTTCTCACCTATTTTACAATTTCATATATTGTATTTTGCCTCAATATTTGTTTTTGTTTTCATTTGTATTGATTCTCCTAGTAACTGTGATAAAATTTACCCATTTTTTCGTACTTTCTTTTCCCTCCCGTCTTACTATCTGCTCTAACTATTAACACATTCACTTCTAATAATAAAGACTTGACATTTTCACTCTCGTTTTCTTGTTTCTCCGCACACCGCCTTGCTCTTTTCCCTGTCAATTTGCCCATCACAGCACATCCCTCTATGAACACTCATTGTCTGTCTCATCTCGGTCCCACCGCTTTCACTCATTCTCAAAAAAGGACTAGTATCATTCTTTAATTTCTGCGATTAGTTTCTAATTATGTTTCGCGGTTTCCTGCCCGATGCGATCGCGCTACTGCCATTTAAGATTAAGACTGAATTTGGACATAATTGGATATTCTCTGGAACTTTGCCAATACTGCAGTGCTCACCACACACGATGATAACCTAACCGGAAATCAGAATCTCGATCAAATCAATAATTTACATACTGGTAAAGAGTGAGCTGGATTCAAATTAGAAAGGATGCTTTTTTCTTTCTTCATATTCGTTATTTAAGTAGGAGGAGCAAAAGAAGCCTAATTAAAACAGCTATTTACAGAAAATGCCTTCCGACCTCATCGTCATCATCGTCGCCATATCCATCCAACTGGCAATCCTATCAAACGTGCAGGATCTTCGGCAGGACCTCGCTCTCGATCAGCAGCTCCCGGTCTTCGATTCGATCCTGCTTCCGCCGGGCCAGAATGACGACCGTCAATAGGATCAGCACGAAAGCCAGTATCGCAACAAACACACCGAGAATCAGCACTTCCTTGGAGTTCTCCGGCAGCTCGTTGACACCGCTGTAGATTGGCCACAAACTATGGCGATGTTGAGCCGGTTTGATTTTTTGGTAGCTGATGAAATTGTCGGCGTCGGCGACATCGGCGGCGCTTTCGAACGCGTTGGCCTTCTGGAACACTTCGATTTGCTCGAGCACCGACCGATTGATGGCGGCCAGCGACCGAGGCGTCGAGGTTGTGGTGGTCGTCGTCGTGGTGGAGGTGGTGGTTGTGGTCCCGTGTAGGCTCACAACCAGCGCATCGCTGGTGTCGATCAGCAGCGGAGCCGATCGGATCAGCTGGTCGGTTTCCTGTTTTTTTTTTTTTGAAAGAGAAGAGAATGGATACAATTTGAGGTTAGAAATGTCAAATTACGTACGATGAAAGTTCGAGCTCTGACGATTCAACTTACCTTATTCCGACAGGTGACGTGAACGTGGTATTTGGTGTTTGGCCACAGGGAGAGCTCAACTTTGGCAGTTTCGGTCAGTAGGTTACCGGTGAGACCTCCACCGGAAATCTCCCACGACACCAGACACTGGTGGAAGGTTTGATCGCTGCTGCCCGAATTGCTACTGCTACTGGTCACCGTCTTCGATTCTGGTCCCAACAGTGACGAGGCCTGGCTCAAGGCCTGAATGATTTTCGACACCGACGATGATGACGTTCCATTCGTACCGCTTCCACCGTCCCTCGCGATCCGGCTCAGCCGTTCTACGTTTTCGCTGGCTGCCAGCGGTGACGGAGCGCCCGGATGTGGCTGGTGTTCGAGCAGTTCCTCCGGCGTGGTCCACTCGATGTCCGCCGTCACAACCGATTCATTGCGGATCATTTTGCTCAGACTCAGCAATAGTCGGTGAGCTAGTTCATTTTCCTTACGAATTTGGTGGTTACGGTTGCACACGTCCCAGCACTCTAGAAAGAAGGACCGGTTAGAGAACTTCTGACGCACGGGGTGAGGATGGGGCGAGGAAACGAGGGAACTATTTCTCCGAAATGACCAGTCATAAACGAAAAGGGGCAAACATCGAACTAGAAAACGAAACATTCTCAAACATCATCGTTCCCTTATCTGGCAAACAAGCAGAGGTTATTTTTATCCATTTTGGCTCCTTCTCTCGGACTCATTTATTTTTACGACATCGACCTAAGGTAGCGCCCGTCTCCTCCCGGTCGTTTGTTTTAAGAGGAAAATTCCTCCTCCGGCATATTTCTCTCACTCTGGAAAGCACAGCCCTGGAGACGTTCGTCTAATAAATTATCAAACCGTCCTCTTTATCCGACGGAACCAGCGGCCGCCGGCAGCGGCTGTGTTTCCAGAGAAGATTTGTTTATTGGCTACCAAAATTAAAATCCAGTTTCAACCTGGACCACGGATAGGCGGCGGATGGCTCCTACAGAGTGCACTCCCCGGCCGTAAATTACAGGTAAGTTTTTTTTAGATAACCACGCCGAATAGCAGGTGCACTCTAAATTCCAACAAAGTGGAAGGAAAAAGGGCACAAACTAGTCGCTTTCGCCAAACGGTGGCAGCCCAAAACTGACGTGTCATCTGAAGCAGCACAAGAGGGCGGTCCTACTAGAGGTTAAATGAAGCGGAACACTCTCACGGCGGCATCGATGCGTGTCGCTATTAAGAGTGCTGAAAAATAGCCTGAAACCCTATAATACCACAAACACAGGAATTGTCATCTCCCTCTCCGATGTCCGTTTGCTGACGACGATGACATTTGCCGGAAGAAAAACTAACACATTTAATTGCTTCCCTTGCTTTCGGTGCTGCTCCTTCCCTGAGTCGGTCGGCGTGAAGGAAAATTGTAAAAACACACCAATTTCCGGTCTCGCTTTACACTCCTCTCCAGATGCAGGGGGTAAGGCATCCCGAATGGAAATGTTGACCTGTGATTATCATTACGATTGCAACGCGACGAGTACTTTTGATTTTGTGTAAATTTTTCTCATGATTATTTGATTCAGTGCAGTACAATTTGACACATGCAAAAACACGATGAATTGAGATCACTGAAGGCGAAACAAAAACACAGCAAAAATTTCTAATCGGGTAATCGCCTTGAACCGCTTCTTGTTTACCCCGTGATCGACCAGAATTTCACCGCAAAATTTCCTCTTCAAACCCGACTGGGGAAAGGAAACACGGTCACTTATCACTTCCAATAATCGTCGCCTTCGGAACCAGCTCTCCAGCATAAACGATTCCAAGTCGATGTAACGGAAGTAATCGGGGGTCGTGTCCTTTACCCATCCGTCGTCCCCGTCATACCGAATCGGATGGGGAGACGCCTGACTGTGGCTGTTTGCCGCCGATAAACGTCGCCAGTTTCAATTAAACCCGGACCCGCACCCAAAGGAAGAGAGGGCAAGCAGGCAAACCAGTCAGGAAGCTGTAAAAGGACAAATGGTCCTTTCCGGGCTTCCAGCTGTGCCCAAATAGAGGACCCGAGAGAAGGATAACGACACGGTCATTGCGGAGAAAGCATATGTACATACGAGAACGGAAATATAACTTACCATGGCGCACTCACGCTGCTGGGTGCACAGAATGTCCTTGATGGAACGCTGGAAGCAGAAAAAAGAACGAAAAACGAAAGTTTAGTTTCTTGTTTACCACTGGAGCTGGAATCAAATTTGTCATAAATAAGCGAACAACACTAGTTTCTTCTTGCTCTAAATACACGCCGCCATGTTGTTTTTGATCGAACGAAACGTCAAGCGGCGTGCGACCCCTTCGGAAAATTTTCACGCACGCACACAATTCCGGGCACGTACCAACCGACCGTCAGGGATGCTGAAACGACGCACAACGATCAAATAGCTGTCAGCATCCGAAACGAATTAAAAGCGTGCAGCGGAGACTCCGAGTTTGATTGATTTCTGTATTCGTATTCGGGAGGCATATTTTTTTGTGTGTGTGTGTGCTCCCCCCTTCATCGCCGCTAAGAGCAATCTACAGATGGCAGCACCTGATAACGACGGTGCAAAAGGTAAACGAAACGGATTAACCTCTTCCCGAATCCGGAACGACGAAAGAGAGCGGGACGTGCTCGGAATGCTGAGCAAGGAAACACCATTTGGTGCGCGGAACAGCCGTATGAACAGATTATTAAAACGATCGGCGGAGGAAAGTTGTCAATCATGCGAAAATTCGCACTGCCGAACGAGGTGCGTATTCCATCGATTTTGAAAGACGAACCAGCGAACGAACGAACGAATGAACGAACGTGGTTGGAATCCTTGAAGAGCGGAAGAACCGGAGATGCTGCGTCGAATTTTCGAAATTTGCCTCACATATGGGGAAGCGCTGCGGCAGAAAGTCCATTCCGTGAGCTAATGAGTACAAACGATGATTGAGGTTAGATTAGATGATGATTCGTAGGTGGTCTTCATTGTGGAACTGTAGAGTTGGAAGCAGAAGGGGCGATAAGGAAATTACGAGCCCGGGAAGTCAATCACTCACGCACTGGCTTTCGAACGGAGGCTTTCGGATGGATTGATGGAGGTTGTTATGATGAAAAGGCCGGGGTTTGATGGGGTCAAGCGGAGTGAATCAGAGCGTGATTCGGGAAGAAGTGAGTGCTGCGCTGTTATCACTGATATTTATTGTATGTGATTGCGAAAATGTGGATGCTATTAAGCCCTTTTTAAGTCGACGGAATGTGATATCGGGAGGAATAAATTACGATAGCGATACGTGATTTGTTTAAACAATGCAAAATGGAATGCTAAATTATGTTCGGAAACATTGGAAATGTGTACCCGTTTGCGAAATGATAGATGTTAGATAACTAAGCAAGAATCGTCATGTGTGTAGGAACGGTCATAATGGATCAACTTTACTGGAAACAATTTACAAATACAGTTTGATTTATATGCTCGAGATTAAAAAAGCAGTTGCTAATGTATGGTTCTGTGCCGCCGGTTTTGTAGTTAGTTTCAACTAGAATTGATTGGTCATTCGCTTCATCCATTATGTTCAATGCTTTGCATTGTCCAAAATGTCAGTTCTCGTGAGTTCAATAGACTGTTCCAGAAATTATGTTAACCTTATGTAAACGGTCATTTTAAATTGAATGATTTTTTTCAAATCATTTTGGCTGCGTCCTTTTGTTTACACATTTCTGTCCGTCCTAGCAGTTTCTGGTTGACTTTTAAAATGCGACTTTCAAAAAGAGAAAAAGACACGTTTGCATTAAAAAAAAGACTTTTTTCGGATGGTGGTAAAAAAAGCTAAGACAGATAATTGCTTTTGATAAATTTCCCATGGAAGGTAATCATTTAAGCTTACTTGCAAAAAAAATTCTACGCCCTTTCGAGCGGCCTTCCGGCTGTTAACCAGAAAATTGCCATGGCGGACGAAAACATGCGTGTAGGCATACTGTTGGGTTCTTTCTTCGTTTTATTTAACAATTCTTCCTCAGTTTTCGCGACAAAATTGTTGGAGTAGATCTTACGCTTCAGGTTGGCCCAGAAATTCTCGATGGGACGCAGCTGGGGGACGTTGAGGGGTTCGCTTGGGTACCACATCGATATTCAGCCGCTCCATCTCCTCCAACGATCGCTTCGAGTAGTGGGCCGACGCCAGATCCGCCAGAACACCGAGTCTTCGCCCTTATGGTATTTCTTGAGGAACGACGCAACTCCGGAAGGCATTTCGCTCTATAAATTTAGCTCTATAAAAGAAGAGCGGCTTTGATATCCCCTTCTCGCTGATTGTCAGCCACAGTAGCACCTTCTTGGGGAACTTGGTGTGTGAAATGAGCTTCACCTCAGAGCTCACTTGGTGGGGGAAGTAAAATACGAAGTGCCCTGCCAGTCGTTGCCATCCAGGGTAAGATAGGTCTCGTCGTCCATCACCACCGCCACGTCGCGATTCGCCGGGAAAATCGAGTTGACCATCTTATTCAGCCGCTGCCGCTGTGGCATTGCCTGCAGCTCCAAAACCAGTGGACGCGACTTCCGCTTCCTGACATGTATGTTCATGTTCGCCAGGTACTTTTTTACTGTTTGGCCGGTTGAACCGACCTCCCGGCCAAGTTCACGCAGCGATGTAGCCACTTTTCCCTCGGACTTCCTCTTCAGCATCCATTGGAGCTTCTTGTCGCTCAGGGCCGTCGGCCGTCCAAAACCGGGCTTTCTTTCGATGCTCTGATTGTTGTCTAATAGTGCCAAGATGTTGTAGATGATGGAACGGGCGTGTCCGGCGTGAACAAAGTGCCGCACGATGTCCGTTTTCGACGCGGCGGGGTGCCGTTCTTTGAACGCGCACACTTCTGAATGGAGTTACTTCACTGTTTTTGCCATCACGGTTAGAGTTCGACTGATAGAGCTGTCAAATTTTGTCTGCTGACTCATGGGTTACTATGATTGATGCTGCATGGGAATTTTTTTGTCATTGCGGGTGTAGGTAAACCCATGAAAAATCGGCATTTTTTGTCATTTTTTTTTAATGCAAACGTTATTGTGCACAAAAGGTACACTGTTAGTGGAATCTCTGTAAGAAAATTGGCCAAAGAAGAGGGTATGAGCGACGGACCGGTACGAACTGCACTTAAAAAATATGGAGAATTATGTACTTTTGGAGATAGGAAGGAAATCCGGTCCTGCGAGTCCTGCTATTGACAAGAAGATCAGGGATGCCTATAAGCAGAAACTATCGGCTTCCGTTCGAGATGTGGCGAAAATGATAGGGACTCAAGACTTCTTCTGCCGGGAGCAGAAGAAACCCAAAAAGAACTCAAATCAGGTCGCGTCTGTGAAACCGAGAGCCCGGGAACTATATGATACGATTTTGGGTGTATTATCATGGACGATGAAACGTATGCGAAATTGGATTATAAAACCCTTCCCGGACCACAATACTTCACTATACGCAAGGGCATGGAAATCCTCGACACGGAGAAGGCTATTTTCACCGAAAACATTGGCAAGAAGGTGATGGTGTGGCAGGCAATATGCGATTGCGGCAAAATATCTAGCCCATACGTAACATCGGAGACCCGTAACGCTGGTAGATCACCTTTTCGTGGTGCGTTACGGGGTATCAGATCTACCACCGAAACTTAGTCCAAATTAATTCAAACTAGGGAAAAAATTTTTTTGTTGTGGTCAAAGGCACGTATATTAGTCCTTATTACATTTTATGTCTTGTGAAAAGCGACAATTACTCGGATTGACCTACCGAGGATGAGCTTGGAATAAGGAAAACATGATTAGTCTTCATTTATGCGAATTCTCATACTCTATTTGATGTTCTACAGTTTGAAGTGGTTAGGAATAGGCTTCTGATGCATGGTCAGTATCGGAGTCATTGTTTGTTTTGTTTGCAATGAATCCGGTTTTGGCTGATAAAAGGGCGCGTCTTTGAAGAGTGCTGTCACTCACAAAGGGTTTAAATAGCGGAAACTTAAAAAAAAACTCGATTCATAGAGAACAAAACAAACAAAGACAACTGTAAAAACGCCGAAAACTTCATCATTTCTCAATAGTGATGAAGTAACTCGACATGCACTAACCGAAGGATACGGGATATACTACAATAGATCAAATTACTGATCGCAGTGGTTTATGTCCCGAACAGAGGGAAAAAAAACATCGGAGATAATGAATAGCCAGAAGTACATCAAGGAATGCCTCGAGAAGAGTTCATTGCTGATTATCAAGCAGCATGATGTTCCAGTCACATTTTGGCCTGATTTGGCATCATATCATTACGCCAAGGACACACTAGGGTGGTACAAAAGCCAAAATGTCTGTTTTGTGCCGAAAGACATTAATCCGGGGCAATCGAGACTTTCTGGGCTTTGATCTAAACAAAGCTACGGTAATTCGTAAAACCAGCGGATGACAAAAAGGATTTGACAAAAGTGGTTAAAATAGGGTATTTTAGGGGTATGTGGATTTTGACATTTTTCGATGAAAAATATTATATAAAAATATACCCACGTTCCATTTATTTTTCAATTCTGACAAGTGCAACTATTGAAAAAAACAATTCCAAAATATTGTGAAATAATAATGATTCCAAGAAAACACCATTCTATTTCACCATGAAACACGCTACAAGAAAAACAGACTACCTAAACTAACTAACCAACCATTGATTTCATACGTCAAAAACGTCAAAAAGGCGTTGCATATTCTGACAGGCCATCTTGCTGTCACTTTTCATAAATGTCACTTTGTGAACTTCATGCCAGTTTGTAAAAATAAAAATTATAAGATTTTTTTGGTGTAAAAATCGAGAAAAATTGTTGAGATCTAAGAAAAATATTTTTGCGCTTGTAAGAAAGCCCGTCATCGATATGAATGGAAAGAAAACATCTTTTTTTAAAATTAAAACCCCCTATTGTGAGAAGTGCAACTGTGCAGAAGCATACACTCAGCCAAACAATCTTAGGAATTTCATAAGGTTCAGCTTATAAACGATGCTTTAAATTTCATAAAGTTGACCTATGAATAGATTTTGTTTTACACGACGTTGGTCTTGTTCGCCTTTAAGCTTTCCCATTTACAAGTGTTGATATATACTAGTGGTCAAGTTACTCGACTCATAATCTCAACGTTCAAGGTTCGAATCCAGGTTGCTCCTTATTTTTATTTTTTCAACATCATTATATTTCATAAGGCAAATTTATGAAATTCATACTGCTTTCTAATAGCAAATAATCATAATGCAATCTTATGAATATCAAAAGTTTATTTCGCTGAGTGTTTGGCTCAGGTTCGAGGAAAACTGAGATCTCTCGGTTATAATTAAAAATGTTGATTGAAGAAGAGTAAAATGTTTTGTGAAACACCAGTGCTGATATAATTTGCCAAATAAAATAATTGAAATCTTAAAAAACAACAACATATTTTTAATATTTTGAAAGTGTGCTTATAATTTCTGAAAGAGTCTATACACTCAGTAGAAAAAAAAAGCCAAGCAGCTGTAACTTTGTCAATTATCAATATTTTTCCTTGAAAATTTGACAACACTATAAACAATATATTGACCTCATGTGACAGAAATTTCATGTTGATAAAGTTTACAAGTTTGCAGTTTTCATAACATATGTGTTTTTGGTAATACCAATTTCAAAAATCCGTATTCCTGTGAAAAATTTAGGGTAGCATATTAAAAATTTCACCGCAGCCGGCTTATTTTTTGCACCGATATTTCAGCATGATCAATATCGGGTGAAAACGGGAAATACTCATGATGGTGCGTAAACTTTGACGCCAGTTGTGGTCCAAACCCCTTGCATATGGAAACAGTTCAAATTTTGTTCACATTATTTGCTACATTTCTTAGGCTATGGTGAAATTTTTAATATGCTACCTAAATTTTTCACAGAAATACGGATTGTTGAAATTGGTATGACCAAAAACGACTTTTTTCACATATGTTATGAAAACTGCAAATTTATAAACCATGAAATTTCGGTCACATGAGGTCAATATATTGTTTATAGTGTTATCAAATTTTCAGTGAAAAATATTGATAATTCAGCGCCAACATTTGACTAGGGCGTCTGCTAGGAATTAGGTATCTGCTTTTGTAAACAAACACTTTGTCTGCTAATTTATCGGAAGTTGAATACAATTCCTTCAAAGTGAATATATCAGCGGATAGAGATAAAGCTCCTCTTCTTTAAAGAGTGCTTTATTTGTATGTGTGACCTTTAGTTCAAGAGAAAATGACTACGACAGCCATTGTTTACATAAGCAGATTCGCCCTAATCTAATGTTGGCGCTGAATTGACAAAGTTACAGAAGGTTGAACATGACGTTTTTCGGAAGCAAAAGTTTGCTCGGCTTTTTTTTGCTACTGAGTGTACAACAGGATATTGTTATACTTGCCTTTAATATCGAAGACAACTAATACCAAGACTAACAGCGTCCTTTTTTGGTTGGTTTTTTTTTTTTAAAGCCCCCTCAACGCTTTTTAAGTGTTTTAAATTTGGGTGTGTGTTTTTTATTTTTTTTTGGTTTGGGAGGGGGTTTTGGTTGGGGGCGTAAGAAAAAGTGGTTGTTAAAATTCTTTTACTTTTTGGTTTTGTTTTGGTAAATGTGTTGGGTTCGGGGTGGGTTCTTCCTCCCCGGGGGGGGAAAGTCTTCGTCGTGGGAGAAGGAAAAAAAAAAAAAAAAATTATTTTGTGAAAAAATGCATGGTGACCAGTGAACCGGGAAAACCGCGAAAAAATAGGGAATTGAAAGTCACCGGAAAAAAGCCGGGAAATATGCGGGAAATTTTGATACCACCGGAAATATAATTATTACTTTTTTGAAACTTGTCGAAACCATATTTAAAATTCGACGTCAAGGCAAATCCCCCTTTATTGACAATTCCATTTCCATTCGTTCCTGTTTGTACTTGCACTACCCTGCGCAGTAGTGACAGCAGTACGCAAGAAAGTGAGAGAAGATTAGACGTCAGATAGCCTCTGTATAAGCTTGTGTGTGCGGCAAAGTGATCCGTTAGCGCGAAAGGCTGTAATCAGGAGAGTGCATATTACCCGAAAGTAAAACGTTTTCTATAAAAATGTCCACAACGTTTTCTTCGAAATACAAGGAGCTGTTCCCATGGTGCGCGGCTGATACATGGGATAACAAACCAGAGAAATGCCTTTGGTGCAATAAATCATTCAAAATCGACACCATGGGAAAAGTTGCGTTTTCTAGTCACTAAAAAAGCAAAAAGCACCAACTGGAAGCAATTACTCGACGCACTAATGTACGTATGAGTTCGTTTATCGTTACTATTGGTAGTAAGACACCGACAGTCGGTATGTTTTTAAATTTTTCCCTACAGTTCAATGAAATTATGTCCAAAATGGTCTGAATGTTTGTTTCAGACAACTCTGCAGATGTTTTGGATGATGCTGTTCCTTGTTGTTCAGACACTCATGTTGTACGATATAGTAGTAACGCAACTTCTAGCGCTTCAGGTTTGATGGGTAAATATCTGTTAACTGACAAAGTTACGTGTGCTGAAATTCTGTGGGCTATGCAAACGGTTATGACACACAAATCGTATCGAGGTTCCGGTGAAGACATCCGCTTGTTTCCCTTGATGTTCCCTGATAGCGAAATAGCTTCTAAGCTTGAGCTGGGTCGAGCTAAGACTGTGCAGTAGGGTGGGTGGAGAACCAAACGGTTGCGAAAAGGGTAATGGATTTATTTCCCCATCTGAAAAAGTATGTTCGCATTGTACAAAACCAAAGTGACACAAAGCTCAAGGAATCGAATCCAGATTTCAAAAGAAGCTTTCCCGCTGTTGTAAAATCAGAAGCATTTGAAACGGTAGCTAAAACTGTTAGTGATCCATTTTTTGAGGCAAAACTCACATTTTTCATTGCTGCGGTTGCAAACGTTGAGCCTTTCCTGATAAGCTTTCAATCTGAAAAACCGATGGCCCCTTTTTTTGTACGAAGAACTGACTCAGCTTTTCAAAATGATGATGGGAAAGGTAATGAACCCGGAAGCTTTGAAAGGAAAATCGAATGCGCTAACAGAAATTTCCCTTGCAGATCAAAACTTCCTGCCCTCGACGAAAATTGACATTGGTTTTGCCACAATGGCCGCGCTAAAAACGCTCGAAGGTAAGAACAAAGGAAAATTATCCGAGCAGAAGTTCGTTCAGTTTCGAAATGACTGCAGAGCGTTCTACAAAGGATTCATCGAGGAAATGATCGAGCGTTCCCTGCTTGGGTATTCCCTGACCAGATATTTGGCGTGCCGTAATCCGCAGTTCCTGAAGGATTCACCCGATCTTTGCAGAAAACGACTCGATCTCTGTCTGGACATCTTGTTGTAAAAAACCATCTGTCGGGCACAGTAGCAGGCAAGGTGAAGCAGGAATACACGACACTGTGTGAGTTGTCAACGACTACAGCTGCTGCTGCTAGTTACCGACGGCAGGATACTCGTTTGGACGAATTTTGGCTGGATATAATCGGTAATTCACCTACGGAGTTGCCCAACTTATTGGTTTTTGTCAAAAAGCTTCTCATACTCAGCCACGGAAACGCCACAATGGAGAGAGGATTTTCAGTTAACAAAAAATGCCTCGTAGTCAACCAAATGGAAACAAGACAAGACGGAAGCTGGAGGAATAAGAATGGTGTCTATCACCAAGCCGATGATTCTTTACGCCAGGAATGCGTATGGACGGTACAAGTCATTCCAGGAACGTCTAAAAGCTGAAAAAAATGAAATTGACAAGGAAAAGCAAAGAAAAAGGGACGCAACACGTTTGAGGAAGGAGCTTGAAGCTAAAAAGGCAAAGTTGTTGGCAGAAGCAGAAAAGGAAGCAGCTGCAATTGATGGGTGTTTAAAAATTGTCACTCGTTCGTAAGAAATCATGAAGTTCGATTGATATTTGAAATAAATCTGGATTACAATATACCTAAAAATCATTTTTTATTCTTACGATCGAGAAATTTTATAAAAAATCGGGAGAAAACCGGGAAAAAACCGGAAATTTGAAATTTGTCACTTGCTGGTTACCATTTTGCCAAAACTAAGGATCTCCCGGATAGTAGCGTAATCTGCGAAGAGCACTTCTTGGAAAAGGATTTTAAAAATGTTCTTAACAACAGCTAAAGGTAGTTAATGAAAACCAAAACATACAGTCATGCAATAATTGGAGCAAATCTACAATACTGATTTGAATAGATTGCGTGAATATGTCCAAATCTCCCGCGAACAGACTTCCACAGTATTCCCAGAAAATGATGATCAAATGAACTTCGGAAGCACTGAACTAGATGAGTATCAGCAGGTCAAGGTCATTTCCTGGAGGTAGCAGGAGAAGGTGAAATTACTTCGAGTCGTTTATCAGAGGTTTTGCCAATTTATGTCGCCAACGTCAAAAGTCATCAGTTGCCCGCAGCTCTTGCCGATCACGATTACTTACACGATCCGGTTCGTTGTAATATGGTTGTAGAAAAATTGGTTGAGCAAGAGGAAGAAATTAAGGAACTGAAAGAGGAGTTACTGAATTAAAGATCAGGCGATAAGCAAACAAAAATCAATAAGTTCCTCAAAGAAGTTCCTAATCAGAATAAAGAGTAAATTTTAGTGGATCCAATTCTACTAGAGATTCTAAATCAGTCACTTTCACGGCTCCCCAGCGGAAATGCTGAAATTTTGTTTTGATTTTGTTTGACGTTTCTATGGCGATGCCATATAATACAGGACTGGCAATGTGAAATTAGCCGTCTCTTTTACTTTTCGGCATTCGAATGAAACGGTGAGTTTGACGACATAATCACAGCGAGAGAGTGCAAGAAACGATAAATTCACATCTATAATGCTTATGGGAGTCTTCTGGGGGCGATGCAATATGTGAAATTAACGATGTAAATGATCTGTTGCAATCCTATTCCGGTGGAAAAACACAAGTGAAGGGAAAATTACGTCACGTGGGCGTTCTCGATGAAGATGACCCTCAAATGGGAATAGGTCGTGGATGACTACACGAAGCTCAGGGTGTTGGCCACCATCTGTCTGAAGAAGGCTTGGGACAAACTGAAAAAGGCTTTCCAAGATGACGCCGGCAGATCAGTTCGTTGCAGCAGCTCACTTCGATTCGGCTGGAAAAATTTCAAACAATCGAGGCGTACGTGGATACCATGGTTTCAATAAGCAGCTTGTGGCGGCGGTGAACTTTGATGTTACCAATGAGAGGATGACAGCGTTGTTTGTTGATGGGACTGCCGAAGTATTACGCTCCATGGGCATAGAAGAATTCAGTCAAACTTTGTCAGCCGACGCAGTCAAATCTAAGATTCTGTAGAACGTCAAGCCGAAGCAGGGATCGAAAAGCAGCAGCGATGAGGGAGCGTTTTACAGCGGCGAGCAGCCCCACAGCCGTTGCAAGAGCGCCGGAACCCCTTTCCTCTTCCAATTGTAACAATACCGGTCATTACTCTGCAAATTGTCCGGATAAGGCCAGAATATCGAGTTGCGGCAAAGATTGTGCGATGGGCGAATTTTTTGCCATCGATGATGTAAAATGGCCAGAAAAGTGGTCGAACAGTTCAAGAACCGTCCAAAAATGTCAATTCGAGATGTCGCTAAAAAGTCCATGATGCCGGACGGATTTGTGCAGAAAAACCATGAAGCGGCCAGTAAACATATAACAAAGAGCAAAAAGCCCCAAACCGGAATGAAAATCAAAAGATCACTGCGAAAACTCGCGCCCGGCAACTTTATACGAAATCGTTTTTCATCGTGATGGATGACGAAACATACGTCAAAGCCGACTTCCGTTAACTGTTTTGGCCTGATCTAGCATCCTGCCACTACGCACTAAACGTGTTGGAGTGGTACCGAGCCAACGGAGTCAATTTTGTCTCAAAAGATATGAACCCAATTCACCGAAACTTCGCCCAATTGAAAATTTCTGGGCAATTATCAAGACCGTACTTCGCAGACATCCCAAAACTATTAAAATAGAGCTGGATCTTCAACTTGGATTTGGATAGAAACAACAAAAACATTGGGAAATCGGTTGTACAAATATTGATGGGTTTAGTGAAAAGGAAGGTGCGGGCACTCGGGATGGGATATGAAAATGAATAACACAAATTTTTTTTAAACATAACTCATTAGTTTCTCATTTTTTGAAAATTTCAAGATAATCCGATAATCGATTTAACTTTGGTGAGTAAATATGTGTGTGCCATTTTTATCGAACACACCCTTTATTAAATGAGCTTCATCGATGTTACGACAAGAAAGGTGTTCCTTTACACGTTGGACATGAAAGATCAAGTATTGGAAGAATGCGAGGAGTTCAAGGCTATGTCAGTGCGTCAAACGGACCAGAGGTTCAAAATCCTACGCAGCGACAACGAACGTGAGTGTGTCAAGTCAAAGTTCAAACAGAGCATGGTACGTGCCGTGGGGTGACACTCGAGAAAGAGGGGGGTCGGGGGGATGAACTGCACCATATGGGGAGAGGGTGGGAAGTATGGGGGCGAATGTGAACATGCAAAACATTGTGGGGGGGGGGGGGGGAAGATGGGGGTTTTCAAAAATTACCCCGTGCGTGGGGGGAGGGGAAAAAAAAAAAACAAAAAGAAAGAGGGGGAGAGAGAACCCGGGGCGGGGGGGGTTTTGAGGTTTGGGGGGTAACGTTTACATTTAACAAAATTCACAAAAATTGACGATTTTTCATAGGTTTACCTTCACCCGCACTGACGAAACTACCCATGCAGCATCAATCATAGTAATCCATGAGTCAGCAGACAAAATTTGACAGCTCTATCAGTCAAACTCTAACCGTGATGGCAAAAACAGTGAAGCAACTCCGTTCAGAAGTGTGCGCGTTCAAAGAACGACACCCCGCCGCGTCGAAAACGGACATCGTGCGGCACTTTGTGAACGACGGATACGCCTGTTCCGGCATCTACATCCTCTTGGCACTATTAGACAACAATCAGAGCAGCGAAAGAAAGCCTGGTTCCGGACGGCCGACGACCCTGAGCGACAAGAAGCTCCAAAGGATGCTTAAGAGGAAGACCGAGGGAAAAGTGGCTACATCGCTGCGTCCGCTTGGCCGGGAGGTCGGTTCAACCGGCCAAACAGTGAAAAAGTACCAAGCGAACGTGAACATACATGTCAGGAAGCGGAAGTCGCGTCCTCTGGTTTCGGAGCTGCTGGCAATGTCGCAGCGGCAGCGGCTGAATAAGATGGTCAACTCGATTTTCCCGGCGAATCGCGACGTGGCGGTGGTGATGGACGACGAGACCTATCTCACCCTGGATAGCAACGATTGGCAGGGAACTTCGAACTTTACTTCCCCCACGAAGGAAGTGAGCTCCGAGGTGAAGTTCATTCCACACACCAAGTTCCCCCAGAAGGTGCTGCTGTGGCTGACAATCAGCGAGGAGGGGATGTTAAAGCCGCTCTCCTTTCGTTCCGGACTCTTCGTGGACGGGGAAATTTATAGTACAAAATGCCTGCCGGAAGTTGCGTCGTTCATCAAGAAATACCATAAGGGCGAAGACGCGGTGTTCTGGCCGGATCTGGCGTCGGCCCACTACTCGAAGCGATCGTTGGAGGAGATGGAGCGGCTGAATATCGATGTGGTACCCAAGTCGGCGAACCCGCCAACGTCCCCAAGCTGCGTCCCATCGAGAATTTCTGGATCAACCTAAAGCGTAAGATCTACTTCAACAATTTTGTCACGAAAACTGAAGAGGAATTGATAAATAAAACGAAGAAAGAACTCAAAAACATGCCTACACGAATGTTTTCATCCGCCATGGCGAATGTTCCGGTTAGCTGCCGGAAGGCCGCTCGCAATGGCGTAGAATTGTTTTGCAAGTAAGCTTAAATAATTACCTTCCATGGGAAATTTATCCAAAGCAATTATCTGTCTTCGCTTTTTTTTATCACCATCCGAAAAAAGTCCATTTTTTTAATGCAAACGTTATGCCCATCTAACCCCATAGCTTCCGGGAAAATGAGCCCAGGTCCTCCGGAAAGGAAGGGGTTAGCGTCATGCCCTGTGAGTCAAACGGAAAGTCAACAAGGGATGTAGCTTATGTACGCCAGATCACCACAAAATCAGCAAAAGCTTCAACGACCTAATTAGTAAACTCAGTTCAATCCTGCTCGAACTTATGAGTAAAACCTGCCGAGCATCTCAAGCAAATTCCTTTGGGATTCTGAACGAACTATTGCAAAATTCTGAGCAAAGTCCGCTCAGGATTTAAAATAAAAATCCTGCTGAGTATTAGGACCAAATTTTACACATGATTCAAATTGTACGAATCCTGATAGAAATTCCGACCGCTTTATGCAAATAATGCTAAACCTTTTCTGCGTTCCAGTTTTGAATTGATGAGCAGAATTTTCTAAGTATTTTTTAAGAAAATCGACCCAAAATTTTGAACGAGTCTTGCTCATGATTCCCAACATGTCTGAGAAAATTATGCTCGGCATTTGCAGCAAATTTTTCCAGGGTCTCAAGCGAGTTCCGCTATGAATGCGGACCAAGTCCCCCCGAGATTCTGAAGAAATGCCGCTTAATACTCTTTTTTTCTGACTATTCTGATTTGGTCTTTATTAACAATAATCCGGACCCCCCAAAACATAAGTAAAGCACAAACTTCAACTGTAGTTTTTTATTTCAGATTTGCTTAAAATTTTCAATCGTTTGCACTATCCATTGGGGTTTGTACGGACTCTTCGGATACGGTGGTGGCCGTCTTTGTTCAAATCTGTTGGAAGTGTTTGATATGTTTAATTCCTTGCCTTTTTCCACAAAACTTCCACTTAATCAGATCCCAATATTTCTCGGTTGAACGTAACTCTGTACAATTTGACGGATTTGCGGTTTCTGGTACGATATTAACTTGATTGGCTTCGTGCCATCCATCACAGGTTTAGCATAATGGCATGATTTCAAATTGGACCATTGCGAAGGTTTTTGACCTTGGACTACGTCTTTGTTTTCTATATTGGGGAACATTGAACAATTGAATTGCGACCGTCACGAAAAGTGGTCAGATTTTGAGTGATAATATCTCAGTTGTTTCTACAAAGATCTTAAAAAATTTTGCACCAATCGATCGAACATGTTTCCACGCTTCGATTCCAATATTTTAAATTAATTGTTTTTAATCTTAAACTATTGAAAATAACACAAATATATGGTTATGTCGTAGAAATACGTTTTGCAGAGTCAATTTATGAAATGCACAGTGTTTTTCCTGTCACAGACTGCAAATGTAAGATATATAAGGGGTACACCTTCGCCAATTGCTTCATTCGGTCAGAAGTAACGAAGCTCTGAGGAGCGGCGGAGAGCCAATATTCAATTGGCAGTTGGCGGTGACAAGCGCCCTGGATGGCCAGGTAGCTGATGCATTTATTGGTTTTGGCTAGGCAACCGTTTCTAGGCAGCCATTGGTTATGAAGTCGTATGATGGGCAGTCGGTTAACCAAGCCAGTGGTGAATTTGTAGCCAGCCGGTTGGCGCAACCACGAGGTGCTTGTATTTGATCTAGTCGACAGCCATCATTCGGTAAGGCGCTACGTTGAGTGGTATGAACGGTATAAGTCAGCCACCATCATCATCGCTAATGTGTATAGAAAATGCATTAACTAGCAAGATTAGCATGACCAGTTATCAGTAATTAGCCTATAATTGATTTTAATTATCTGCTAACAACTGTTGCAAATATGACGCAAGTATTGCTGGCTAATGAAAATCCTTCCTTTTCAGGATGACCAATTTCAGTTTCACAGAGTTTGTTTGATTGGAATTTATCTAACATACCGTTCCAGATTCTTGTCAACTGGCTGCCAGGGGTGGCCGAAATTGTTTCAGCTCTCCCTTCATCGCATACCTTAGATCTTGTGTACAATTTCAAACACTGCTTTGAAATTTAAGCGGTCTCTATATTATTACGAAGCGCAAGCTTATGGTAAATGGTACAGAAATTTTACAAATGGCGACCGTCACGAAACATTGACAAAAAAAAACAAATTTTAACATTCATTAGACATTGCTATGTAGTCCTACGTCACCTTTGCGTACAACCCCAGTAGGATGTTCCTGGTAGTTTTTAAATCTGCAGTAAAAACGGAAACAGAATCCAAAATTTAATCGATTTTAGTGCTCTGAAACTAAATTGACATGAACTAAATTCATCATCATAGTGAGACATTTATGGGACCGATCTTTCAATTTACGCGTTGAGTGCCGAAAGGTGAAATTGTTCTTTGCTTAAAATGTTCAAATATCAAACCGAGAGTCTACGTCATTGACAAAATGTATCGTTGTGCTCCGAAAACGAACCTCTTTCTGCGGAAGTTCCGTGAAGGTACCGTATTCTGCGCGCTTAAGACATGTTTATTTTATTTTATTTTTTGCAGATGTGTAGTTTAAGTAAGTAAGTATGAATGAAAAATATAAACGTTTATCAAATAAAAAATTAACACACGAAAAAAACCGCTTTTGCGATATGTTTTTTTTTTTTAAATGTTCCATATTTTGCCCAATGGGTTCCTAATTCTGCGCGTAAAAAAAAACTTCGTGTTATGCTGTTTTATTTTATTTGCAATAATGTATTCAGGAAATTCCTCATCTTTTCAGTTTCATCTGCTTAGGTTTAACCACTTCCGTCCAAGGAGCTCTCTCACAGAACGGATTATTGGACTTGCGAGTGATACCAAGATAAATGTGTTTCTAAACGTTTTGTATCTACCGGCAAGCCGACTTTTGCTGAATTAATTCTAGGGTTTTTATTCATTAGGGCGAATCTACAATTGAGAGACTCTCTCTTGCCTCGTTCTCTTACACTAATTACAGCGCCGTTATAAAACTATGGATTGATTTTTTTACACAGATCGCAAGATAAGAGTGCTGGCTAGCATATTGGGCAAACAGCCAGACGAAAAATGTGAAAATGATTTAGCTATTGGTGAAAGAGAAAGTGAACAGAGAGAATCTCTCAATTGTAGATTCGCCCTAATGAAAAAAAAAAAACCTAGAATTATCCACCGCACAAAACGGTTTTCCTCATCCTTGATTAGAACGGTTTGTTTTCCTGGACGACGACTTACGAAACCGCGAGCTCTCAGTGTGCTTTTCGTAACATTTTGTGTTTTGGATGCCTTTTCACCATCGAAATAGCCGATTCGGCCTGCTGAAGAGTGTAGAGCATATTTTTCCTTCTAAGACTCATTTTGTTAACCTATGCGCAGTATAAAGAACATACGGTCAAAATTTGCTCCATATTCTGATAAACTGAATTTCTTCTTTTATTGCAGAAATCTCTTGAGATGTACGGAAAGCCACCACAATTATTTTAAAAATACTCACATCTAGCTTTTAGCACAGAAAACCATTAAAAAAATCACTTCTTTTTGTACACAAATAATCTATTTTTCACTAATGAGCGTCTTAGTGCTGCTAAGACTACTTTGTTGACGTTTTCAGTGCTGCTGGTTAAGCATTTATTTGTTTTTTTGTTCATAAATGCTGTAATTTTTTGAATGGGTTTGTGTTCATCACGTAGTTAATAGAGTTGTAGTTGAGTTCAGATTATAGTCAGGACATTTATAATTGTACACATTTTTGAAACATGATTCCAATGAATAAGTGCGCAAAATTTGGAGCTGCGCACAATAACGTGATACAGCTGATAAAATTTTCTAAAATAAGAAAAAAAAACATTGAAGTGAAATTTAGATTATAAAATTGGGAGCCTTTTTAATCGAAAACACCTTTTATCCACCAAGTACTGAAAATGGAACCTGCTACAGTGACGGACAATACAATAAGACCAAAGCCCGATTTTAATACAAAATGGTCATGTTTGGAGGCTTGTCTTTCACTTTCCCGTGAAGTAATTGAACTGAAATAACCTAGAAATAACCTGAATTTTCATCTTTAATAAATCCATAATTTTCCATTCACCACTTCAGAAACTACAGACACCACCTACGACAAAACAATAAGACCTCCTTTTGATATCCATAGTTTAGGCCATGTTGATGAGTGTGAATTACAATCTATAGTATACTGATATTAAAATGACCCGTGCATCAAGAATCAAAATTCAGATCCTCAAATTCGAGCATCCTTTATGGAAATCAAAAAGTGGTCTTATTGTTTTGTATGCGGTGTCTGTAACTTTTAAAGTGGTGAATGAAAAACGATGGATTTAATGAAGATGAAAATTTAGGCTACTCCTGGACCACAGCCGAAATTTCAGCTCAATTGGTTCTCGAGAAAATGAAAGGCAAGCCCCCTAGCATGACCATTTTGTATGAAAATCAGGCTTTGGTCTTATTGTATTGTCCGTCACTGTACGTTTATCCATCTCCTGCCAATTTTGAAAAGCTTCCATCCTTGATTCAGATCGAATGATTGCGAATAATTTAGCCACATAAATACACATTGCTAGTTGATGATTGCAAAAGGTCCTAACAACGACAAGCAAAACAGATTTTATCTGAACGTGGGATACATCTCAATTTAGGTGGGTTCAAGAATCTCACGTTTGAATCATAAATTTCAAAACCATAGAGCAAAGCATCCAACATCTTTCGATTGATTCTAGTTATCTAGCGCTCAAAACGGTAAGCACCACAACAAAAATTTTGCAGCTATTTAAGTAATGGTAGAGAGTATCGTTGAAGATTCTCGTGAATGGTACAAACTCAAACAAAATGTTCCCACACGACGAACGTGGAGATGCTCTAACACAACATTGGACAACATAGATATGTCCAAAAAGAATAAGAAAATAGCTTTATTGCCATTTGGATGTGTTCAACATATTGTTCCAACTGCTGGGAAATAAGTCACCAGCTGAGCCAGCTAATCGTTACCATCCATGTTTCAGTCGAGAATGAAAAAATGCACACATGTTAGTCATCAAATTCCATTGCACAAACAACCAAAAAAAGAAGCGCAAAGCAGCTGTCAAACATTCCTAATTCTATGTCTCACATACATTTGTTTCTGAACATTCGTCTTCGTTTGCAACAACGATTTCAAACAGGCAAACTGGTCATATTTCAGCACTACAAAAATCCTATCAAACCTCAAATTAACCCGTGCATAAACTAGAATCATCAACACCCGAAAGAAGTCACTTTTCAACGGTCCCCAAAACCAACCCATCGATTCCTCCCGTCCGAATAAGGAACCACAAACTCAAACCGAGCAGCTGTCACTGGAACACACGTTCCGCAGCGCACTACACCGGGACAAGATGTGTAATTATGCATCCCAGAACACTGCGAACGGAAACCTGATCAGAAGTGGCCATGCAATCGCATGTATCTGTCGCCGTAGGTACTGAACGTCACAGTAGTAGTGGTCAGATCACCGCATGCGATTTGTCAGCTTTCCTATAACGAGTCCGACCGATTCGTACCCGCCTGGCCAACCGTTCTCCGTCGTCAGAGTCGATGTGACCGATGAGACAGAACTCGACCAAAACCACAATTGAAAGTATCAGAATTGTAGGTTAGGTTGCTGCCGGAGGGTCGGGGGAGGGGAATGTCGTAGATCGAACTACTACCGGGAACAAATTCGTATGCTGTTACCACTAATTAATTGGAGTAATTGAAAGCGTACATCTCTCACGTTCCAAGCCACGGGCGGCACAGAAGGAAGTTGCACGAGAAAGTTCCTGCGGTGAACAAGCACAGAGGTTAGCCCACAAATGAATAATTGAAAGTGACATTTGCACACGTGCAGAGGCATACACGTACAAATCCAATGAAATCACAATGTGCCTTGTTTGGTGCCAAGAAAGCAGACGCAAATCCTGGATCAAAGTCAATGAAGACCGTTACTGGTGAAGCCAGATGACAGCACCGTACGTGACGCAATTGTCATACTCACCAACCTCAAGGTAATCGAAACCAATTCCACCCAATCAGATGGATCATTTGCACTAATAAGGATGCAAAATATTGAGATAAATTACACACAAACATAACAGCATAAAATTACGCGGTAGCCATGGCAGCGCACCCAGTCCGACACTCAAAACACATCAAATGCAGGCGGTGCGTCTGTTGGATGATAAGCGAGTCGGGACCACGCTCTCTCAGTGACAGTGCAAAAAAAATAGTAACCATATTATGTGAGTCACGCTTCGTCTGAGGTTAATAAAAATGATTTATGTCCCAGGCAGCAGCCTCTCCAGCTTCAGCGAGACCTTTGACGCGAGGGCATCGTCCAGACAAAGCGTAACAACTGTCAGCTGCCCTCGTCTTCGTCGTTTGACAAGCTATGCCGCCATTTCACTTCACGACGGCATGGGAAGGTGAAACTAATTTAATCTTCGTCTCCATTTTCGCTTTTTAGCGCTGTCATTCGGCGTGAAATTAGTGTGGATTACCGTGACGCTGCTGCTGCTCGTTCAGGTGTGCGCTCGCTCTAAGGTTCAATTTTGCACGGGCGGGTTTGTCACTTTCTTCTGGATGCGGGCCCGGCTGCACTATGAACCGAACGACCCCCGCAAAGGTAGAGAGGGTGGATGTAAATTAATTTTCCACGAATTAAAATCGTTTATGTACACACAATTGCCGAACAGATCAAAGGAGCCAGGTTCGAGTTCGGTGCGAAGGGGAGAGAAGAAGGCTATAATGACTACTGTCACAGTGAGAGGTGAACGGTCCCGAAGGGCATATGAGTATTGACTTTGATTCTGTCGCTTGTTTACGAAAGGTTTTCGCGATTCGTTGGGATATTGGCAAATATGATCCTCCATTGAGCCATGGGAAAGGCAAACTACCAAAACAAAAGCATCCCAATCGGAGCATCTTCGAAGCAATCTACGGATCATCGGATTTACTCCGAGCCTTAGCTCCGGCAAACCAAGCAACACCAACAAAAAGGTAACGGCTGTTCACAGACTTCAAAAGATGTTTATCTATTGCCCCTGTCTCCGCTTTCAACATAACAATAACAAGAACAACAACAGCAGCAGCAGGCAGCCAGCATCCGAGGCAGCCAGAAATCGAGTTTCACGGATTACCATCGCACACAAAGACGCCGAAATACGTTCGGGAAAAATAGCAAAATCATGTATTCTAACCTCACTTCCCCTTGCCGGACTCCTCCCCCGAGCCATCTTCACCCTCTTCCAAGTGCACTTCAAAAATCTAGTTTTCTCACTTCTTGGCCTTCTCTTCGCCGCAGTTGAAAGCCCAAAATGCTTACAACAACCCACCATATTGGTATAAATCATCTGTCAAGCAGCCGGATTGCGTTTCACATCTAATCTTCGTTCATCCAACCGAGTGTCTGCCCTTTTCTCAAACTTCCCTCAAATCAAGTTCTTCTACCTGACGATCATTTTTCATTCTTCTCGTCGAAATTTCTCGTCGCTGTCTTCGAGAACAATTCAAATTGCCCTCCTAATCTACAGGTGCAGATTCAACTTACTTAACTGACGATTTGTCAGCAAACATTGTCCCTTTTTGCCAAAAACTGCAACTGTCGCTCGCTGGGTGATCAATAATCATCTCGAGCTCAAAAAACTAAACGACAACCCGCTCCCGCGCCCTCCGATCGCTTAATGAGATTATAATTACCTTTCCTAGGCAACCTTGACGGCACTGCCGGCTACGATTCTTGTGGTTACTGCCATTGTCGTTCGTACTGTTATCAACCGCTCCGGCACTTCGGCTGGAGCCAGCCAGCATCTTCTCCAACGACGATGATGATGATGATGATGATTTTAGCTCTGCGGCAGCCGCAGAAGAGCCTTGAAAGATGGCATGGAACCGACGGGGCGGTCCCGAACCATTCGCTGATGACATTTTATCGCCACTTGTTGTTGTTGGCGGTGCTGCCGCAGTCTCCTCGACTGCAGCCCCTAGCCCCGTGCTGGCGAACAGCATTGCCAACACCAGCACGGCATAACTTACGGTCGGAACAGACGATAGGATATAACCCTTTGACGACATCGTTGAGTTGTGCTTTCGTTGAGTTTCGTTCGTTTTGTGAATTGTTAGGAACTTTTCGCCGATATATATATCACTGGGGTGCGTTGAACTTTGTAAACACATCCACACTCTACACTTGCTTCATGCTTTCCGTTGTCGTTAACTCAAACATTACCGATTCTTCTAAATATTTGGCCTCCAACAGCAGCTTCACTTTATCATATTTCTGAAATACTCGCTTTCGCTTCACTAGCAGGGCACAGCTTCTTTTCATCACACACGCACTCACCAATCCGGACCCCGACGTAGTCGCGTTCGTCGTCTTCTCTTTGTTTTCCTCGAGCACTGTTCTCCTCCTCCTTATTATTATTCAGCTTCAACTCATAATTTCTTTAATTTCTCCTGTTCTCAAACACGAACGGCGTACGCGGCGACAGCAAAACCGAGACCTGTCTTCTTTGACTCGATGTACCCGTCGTTCGTTGTCGTCAGTCAGACAGGATCCGTCGATCCAAGAAATCTTCGTGGGCAAAGAAAATCCGTACCACTCTCGAGAACCGTTCGAATAGAACTAAACAACCCTCGCCAAGTTTGTTACCAAGTCTACCTCGTTCGAACGAAGCCCTCTTCAGAGCCGCTGCCTACTCGCGTTCATGTTCTCACTAACTTCTCTTTGCCTTTTACTCTCTTTGCTTCCTTCTTCAACCGTCTACATCCAACCCGCTTCATACTGCACCTACGCGCATACAAGCATAATCATCATAATTCCCTTCGATTCATCCTGTCCTGTCCATTACTGCTTTTTATTCGAGTTTACGTTTCCCATTCTTCTCGATTCTTCACGCATCCCATGAAACGTTTAGCTCACGCTCTTTCTTTCTCTCACTTACCCTAGCCACTGAACAAACCGAGGGGGCTTTGCACTTTGTCCTCTCTATTTCTCCCCCAAGTTTCTCTCTTCATCAATTCTCTCCTCACACCATCTTTACACAATATACACATCAGAATGGCAACACTCAACACTCCCAACAAAACTGCTCGAATCTCCCCATCCACATTTCTCGCGTTTGAGCTAAACCGTTTTATAGCATGCTATGATTCAAATCCGTTTGTTTTATGTCGCTATTTCTCCAACCACACTTCTCCATAAACAAATTTTGACAAATTTTGACAGCTGTCGCCTTTGTTAACGCACATTCAAATTCCAAACGGGAAATTTACGTCCAGAGCCCTAAATTTTAATTACTCGCGCATAAATGTCACCCGAATGGTTCTGTGACTCGCCCCATCCTCCTCCTCATCATCATCATCATCATCATCGACAACATCAGCATAATTTAATCCATAACGGCGGCGCGCGATAGTGCGCGCCACGAAGTGCCTCGTAAAAACTGTCTTCCGCTCCACTCTCGCTCGACGCTCATCGTGGTCTCGTCTGCGTCGCGTCGTCGTCGTCGTCGTCGTCGTCGATCTTAGGTTACGCATTCTGTAGGAACGGTAAGAATATTATTTTTATGGGATCTCCATTCCCGC
Organism: Aedes koreicus; assembly: GCA_024533555.2. Classification (NCBI taxonomy): domain Eukaryota; kingdom Metazoa; phylum Arthropoda; class Insecta; order Diptera; family Culicidae; genus Aedes; species Aedes koreicus. Next base: position 86,227 of record JAHHFK020003538.1, read on the forward strand.
CCTAAGAGAGTGTTGTTGGTTTTGTTCGTTTCCTCCGCTGAACATCAATCGCAGTGTTTTGCTGGGTTGCGTTTCACTTTCTCCCGCTGTATGTTCTTTATGTGAAGAGAGCCATAAAATTTTCCCAAATAAAACCCATTAAACGATGGTTTCGAGAATGGCTGGCTTTGTGTTCTGGAACTCGTCTCGCGGGGTTAGGACCGGGTGTAAGCCTGTTTTGCAGTAAATATAATTATGGGATTAGTTTTCCACGATTGAAGATGCATCTGATGGATGAAGGTCAGCGGTGATGATGGGATTAAACGCAATAAATGGGCATCTGTTCTTGCTTCTAATAGCACTGATTTATAGCTGTTTCCAAAACCTTTTCTAGAACTCTTTTGAAGACGAGATAGTTTGATAATTACCCTTCAATGCAAATATTATGCATTGTATTTGCATTAGACTCAAAGTAAATAATAATTTGAATCCCGAAATCTATCAATAGCATAGCCTAGCATAGCAATTTCCGACCATACATAATCCTGAGTTGGCTGTTGTAGAGACGATGAAAGCGCCAGAAGAGCTGCCTTGGGTGTGATAGGCTCTTCATCCATCGATCTCTTTGCACAACACCTGGCCAGGTCCTTATGATCAGCAATGGATGGGAGGGAAGTGTTGATTAGATGTCTACTTAAGAAGATGCTGAGAACTCATGCAACCTTCATAGACATCTGGAGTTGGAAATTGGATGGAATTGTGCGGGAGGCTTTTCTTGAAGAGAAAGCATATGTACAGTGTGTCTCACAATAGGTGTCACATTTTTTCAGTCTTGGTTTATTTCAGCTGGGTTATTTTTACAGCGAAATTGATTATACCCGTTTTGAGTGTATTCTTTTGACAGCTTATTGCTGATAAATAAGCGACACGCGAGCATGTTTTAAAATTACATTTGCAAAAGCTTAGACCGTGTCAGATATTCAATAGCCTTAAGCAGTTCAGAGTGATTAAGCGTTTTGTTTTTCGTACCTTGAAACGGTTCAAGGAAACTGGAAATGTCCATATTCAATACAAAGGAGGTGCCAGACGAAATGCCAGAACGAAGAAAAAGATCAAATGTGTGAGGGAGCGAATAAGACGTAATCCGGCCGTATCTGGCCGAAAATTGAGCAAACAATTTCAAATGTACCCTGCTTCCTCAGACATGATCTGGAATGCAAGCCGTTCAAGAAACAACGGGTTCACGGATTGACGGAGCGTCAAAAGCAAGCCAGGGTCCAAAGAAGCAGAAATCTTTTGGTTCGGCACGGTGACTGCGAGATTTTATTTTCGGATGAAAAGCTCTTCCTCCTTCGTGGCAGTCATAATCAACAAAAAGATCGTGTGTATGCCAAAAGTATTGCCAATATTCCAAGAAATAAACTAGCTGTAGAACGCTATCAGAATGTAAATATTGAAAATCATGGTACCGTTTCACGAAAAGGAAAACTTCCTCTTCTTTTCATAGAACCTAACGTAAAAATCAACACTGAATATTACATCGAGCAGGTTTTGGAGAACCATCTGCTTCCTCATGCTTCAACGCTGTATGGGAACACATCATATTGTTCCCACAGGACTCAGCTCCAGCTCACAAGGCAAAGAAGACACAAGCGTGGTGCGCGGAAAATTTGCCCGATTTCATCACAAGCGAAGAATGGCCGGCATCTTCATCGGATCTCAACCCACTTGATTACTTTGTTTGGTGTTATATGCTTCAACATATAGGCCCTACGAAAGGGCTTACTTTAGATCGATGCAAGAAACATTTGGTTGAAATTTGGGACCAAATTCCTCAGGAAATCGTGCGTCCAGCTGCGATGGGTTTACAAAGCGTTTGCGCAAAGTTATCAAGGAAAAAGGCGAGAGATTCGAATTGAATTAATATGGTTTATATTCTATAACATGTATTTTTCAAATGAAAAATAAATGCTCTGATTTGGATGATTTGTTTTGCAGTAATCCCATTTTGTTTTAGTGACACCTATTGTGAGACACCCTGTATATTGATATGTATAAAGGTCATTGGGAGTGACGAAGGTTAATGCACTCCTTTGTTGTCCGTTTTCCTGGGCTGGAACACAGGCGTTTCCTACTTGCATCCAGAGCTTGCCTGTCGGTTGGGACATGAGCACTAACTCTTGTGAGAAATCCAGAAATCTATCTATATCTTGGGGTTTTTTTTTCATTAGGGCGAATCTAACATTAAGAGACTCTCTTTGACTACTTTCTCTTTCATTCATATTCCAATCACCTTTACGTTTTTCATTCTACTATTTGTAGAGCACGCTAGCCTGCATTGTTGTGTTTCGATCTGTACTAAAAAATGCCTCGAAAGTTTTATAATGGCGCTGTAATGAATGAAAGAGAGTAAGCCCGGAGAGAGTCTCTCAATGTTAGATTCGCCCTAATGAAAAAAAAAAAACCCGAGATATATATAAAAATGAATTTCTGTCTGTCTGTCTGTCTGTGTTCTGAGTCGATCGGCGTAAAAATTTGTATGCAGAGAGAGGGGTTTGAGACCCGTCCTCTCTCTGGAAGGGAGGGCTCTCATACAAATGAAACACACATTGCCGAATAACTCAAGAACTAATCAAGTAAATGGAACCAAATTTGGCAGGTGGAGGTTTTTGAAGGCAAGAAATGTTTCTATGTTAGTTGAAACCCTCCGGCCTCTGGACAGGGGGGCTCCCATACAAATGGATTGCACATATTTTTCTGTCTGTCTGTCTGTCTGTCTGTCTGTCTGTCTGTCTGTCTGTCTGTCTGTCTGTCTGTCTGTCTGTCTGTCTGTCTGTCTTTCTGTCTGTCTGTCTGTCTGTCTGTCTGTCTGTCTGTCTGTCTGTCTGTCTGTCTGTCTGTCTGTCTGTCTGTCTGTCTGTCTGTCTGTCTGTCTGTCTGTCTGTCTGTCTGTCTGTCTGTCTGTCTGTCTGTCTGTCTGTCTGTCTGTCTGTCTGTCTGTCTGTCTGTCTGTCTGTCTGTCTGTCTGTCTGTCTGTCTGTCTGTCTGTCTGTCTGTCTGTCTGTCTGTCTGTCTGTCTGTCTGTCTGTCTGTCTGTCTGTCTGTCTGTCTGTCTGTCTGTCTGTCTGTCTGTCTGTCTGTCTGTCTGTCTGTCTGTCTGTCTGTCTGTCTGTCTGTCTGTCTGTCTGTCTGTCTGTCTGTCTGTCTGTCTGTCTGTCTGTCTGTCTGTCTGTCTGTCTGTCTGTCTGTCTGTCTGTCTGTCTGTCTGTCTGTCTGTCTGTCTGTCTGTCTGTCTGTCTGTCTGTCTGTCTGTCTGTCTGTCTGTCTGTCTGTCTGTCTGTCTGTCTGTCTGTCTGTCTGTCTGTCTGTCTGTCTGTCTGTCTGTCTGTCTGTCTGTCTGTCTGTCTGTCTGTCTGTCTGTCTGTCTGTCTGTCTGTCTGTCTGTCTGTCTGTCTGTCTGTCTGGCTCTTTCTGAATTATAACTCCTAAGGGTAACGTTTTTGAATCAGGCAGCTCATTCACGACTGGAGCGTCCAACGCTTGCGGACTACTTTAGTTCGGAGCTATTTTGCTTGTTTAGATTAGGGTGTCCCTAAAAAATCAGTTTTTTAATGCTTACTTTTTAGTTTCAATTGTTAGGAAAAATAATCTCCGGACAAAGTGTAGAGCAAAATATGATGCATGTTTTTGCCGAACTAAGTTTTTGAGTATGTTTTATTGTTCAAAAGTTAGGGGTAACTTTAACGAAAAACATGTCCGATTATAAGCAGTCCCGCAAGTGTGCCCCAGGAGTACCGGGGCTCATTTATATAGCATTTTGTTCCTTGATACTCATTGAAACAAGAACTTGATGGTTTTCAGGCCAATTCTCGACTAAACAATTATAAGGTCGGAAAGAAAAAACGCTTGTTTTTAGTAAAAATTACACGTAACTTTTGAATGATAAGCTGTATTAAAAAACTTTGTTGGACGAAAATATGCGCTATAACGTTTTATATGTTTTGTTTGACTATAACTTTTTCTCAAAATGAGAAACAAAAAAGTTATAGTAAAAAAAAACTAATTTTTAGAGAAACCCTGATTTAAAGCAGAAAAATAGCTAAAGTTAAAGTAACCAAATTGCGCTTGCAATTATATTCCCTACAAACTTGTCATTGACATTACTCTTCTATTGTGTTTCGTTCAAAAGTTAGCTACAGCGCCGCCCTAGCGATAAAGTTTAGCACTACAAAACTATCACCTTAAGATGGACAACTTTTTCAGGTACAACTTTGTAGAAGACACCATGGTTCAAAAACGTAACCCTTAGGAGTTATTAATTTCGCCGTGAAAAAAGGCTTTTCCGATCACTGTACGTCTTACGTCACCTTTGCGTACAACCTCGTTGGGCTGTCCCTTGTATCGTGCCTACTTATATGATATGAAATGTCGCATTATAAACGAGACTAAGGCCAGGTGATTATTAACGACCCATGTTCGCCGGAACGCGTTCCTGAGAAATTACCCGACTACCTAAAACCTTGGCAGACCTCCGGATACGTTCGAAATTCGTCACCAAACTTGGTGACTTGGTTGGGTAAAGGAGAGAATCTCTCCTTAACTATCAAGGCTCACTGCCCGAGAGCGTTGGAGCGTCCTCAATGGTGATTATGGCCTTAAGCCGAAGGTATAATGGCGGTCCTTAACTATTAGAAATGGGCACCTTACAGAGGACCAAACCGTAGCGTGCAATGGCAGGTCTCACCTCGCTAATCAGCAGGCTCGCTTTTTCTCGACAAACTTTCTTAGCCACTGGCAATGTTCTGGCCGCCCACTCATTCAGCGAATCACCCATGCCTTCGTGACGCTGTTTAGCTGTTGTTGGTTGCAGCCCAAAGGTATGCTATCCGCTAGAGTTTGGTTACCTATTCGAATCTTCGATTTAAATGGCGCATTAAGTAAATTAATTTGAGTTTATGTAACAACGGTAACAAAAGGTTCTGGAGGACAGCGAGAAGGCAATGGGGAAGGCTACGGTTGAAGCACTGAAGAAGTCGAAGAATCTCTAGAATCCACGCTTGAAGAAATGAAAAAGGGATACACCAGGAGAGGCGGAGGAGCTGAAAAAGCACAAAAACTACGAGGAAAAACGAGAAGGCGAACTGTCGTAAACCAAAAAGAGACAACGAAGAAGAAAACAGCAACATATGAAAACTTCAGGAGAGCAGAAGAAGCAGATACTAGGCCTCGTCGGGAGCGAAGCAAGAGCAACGCTCTCGGAGGGAAATGGAGAGGGGGAACGACGTACGTTGAGCTTCTCCGAAAAGTGAGAGCTGATCCGGAGTTGAAGAAGACGCACCCAGAAATGTTAGATGCTCTTTGAGCTGAAGAAGGGCCCTGCCATCAAGAGCACAGCCTTCAAAACGCTCGTTCAAAAGTCTCATCGTGAGCAGGTGATAGTAAGAGCTCTATCCCAGGAGACAGTGATTGAGTGCTAGTATCTGGACGAGATCACAACAGAAGACAAGCTGAGGAGAGCGCTGAATGGACACTGTGATCTAGGGGATGCACCAGTGACAATCCGGTTGTTAAACTGGACAATACGTCTGCCGATGGCTGCAGTCAACAATCTGTTGGAGTCGGGTCGAGTAAACGTTAGGTGGTCGGTGTGCTCACTGAGAGTCGTCCCCCGAGTTCCAAAGAAAATGTAGAGATGCTTTAAGTGCATGGAACTGCAAATGCCCTGACAGGTCTGATCTGTACAGGAAATGCGGAGAGAAGGGTCATTTTGCAAGAGACTGCACGAAGCAGCCGAGGTTCATACTTTGCAAATAGGAAGACGGAAACGACCACATGACGGTGGGGGGGGGGGCAGATTCCCAGTATGTATAAAAAGGCAACAGCAGGTCGGCATTAATGGAGGAAATTCAAATTATCCTCAATCATTGCGACATAGCACAGCATAGTCTGGAAGTCGCAATCATTGCGGAATCATATCGTGTTGCTCCCGATACCGGAAACTGGGTGACAGATACTGATTGGCAGATTTCCGATCCAGGAAGTGGTATCCAGTTCCTGCAAAGAGTTCGTGATCGCCAAAATCAAGGGGATCTTTTAATGGAGATGCTATGACACCCCCAAGGTGGACAATGGAGCACCAGACGCTGGATGCACTGACCGAGAAGCTCTTTGGAAGAAGACCGGTCGTCATCGGAGGAGACTTCACTGCTTGGGGTATGGAGTGAGGCATCAGATGTGCCAACGTTAGAGGATACAGTCTGCTAGAAGCTCTGACAAAGTTGGAAGTTACAATATCGAATGTAAGTACCGCCAGTACTTTTCGCAAGGACATGCATCATCATCGATGTTACCTTCTGTAGTCCGTCGCTGATGACAAATATGAACTGGAGAGTGTGTGAGAGGTATCCATATGACCATCTGGCGATCCGGTAAAACCTCGGCCAGCGAAATCCTGTCACAATACGAAAGACAAAAAGTTGCGAGCGAGAGTAGAGGACGAAGGTCTTCGACAAGGAACTGGTTGTTGAGGCACTGCGGTTTGAAAAGGAACTGCTGAGTCCAAAACGTGGACGAGCTGACGAACACGCTTACTAGCGAAATGAGCAACTAAGCAACCTTCACGCAATTTCAGAGCCAGAAGACGTGTTCAGAGAGCTTAATCCACAGCAGAACAGATTGGTGCATAGGATGGTGTTCTGAGCAGCCAGGGCCGAATTGACACGACTGATAAGACTGAGCAAGACAAATTGCTAATAGGAGTTGTGCCAAACCGCTGATGAAAACCCCTGGGTCAACGCCTACCGTATTGTGATGGCGAAGTTCAAAGGCCCAACAATGGCTGCAGAGCTATGTCCAGAAAAATTAAGGGTTACCGTAGATTAACTATTCCCGACGCACGGTCAAACGACGTGGCCACGAACACCGTACGGCGAGGAAGAAAGAAGTAACGCTGAAGACACACAAGTCTCAAACAAGGAGCTCGTGGCAATGGTGAGAGCGCTTGAGATGAAGAAGGCACCCTGACCGGGTGGAATCCCTATCATGGTTCTGAAAGTGGCTATTCAGGCATTTTCGGACATGTTCAGAGATGTGCTGCAGAAATGTCTATAGGAAGGCCATTTCCCGGATAGGTGGAAAATAAACCAGGTAGTGTTGCTGTCGAAGCCAGGAAAGCCTCCGGGGAATCCAGCATCGTATAGGCCAATATGTCTGTTGGATATGCTCGGGAAACTCCTGTAGGGGATCATCCTCAACAGGTTGACGAAATTTACCAAGAGCGAGCACGGGCTATCGAGGATGCAATTCGGTTTCCAGGGAAGAAGGGCCTTCCCTTTCCGGAAACGGTGGATGCCAATCGGACAGTGTCGAGACAACGATAAAGTCGTCCAATCATAAGCGAGAGGCGATTGATATTGCGCTGTTGTAACGATCGACGTTAAGAACGCCTTCAAAAGCGCAAGATGGAAGGCTAGTGATATCGCTGCACAGAATGATCCTGATAACCTGTGCAGAATTCTGAAGGGTTACTTTCAGAACCAGGTGCTAACCTACTGGACCTCCGTGGGGCGGAAATCGGTGAACATCACGTCGCGAGTTCCGCAAGATGCATGGAGCGTAGCTGCAGATAGCTCATCACAAAAAAGAGCTGCTATTGGTGAGTAATTGTACAGCAGTACAGCGGGCTGCAATCACCGTCAGACACCATGCAATTGTCTCGAATCACGTGCTTGACCACCTGGAACGACCGACTAAATTTCAGCAGCCACGTTGACTATGCCTGTGAAAAGTCAGCAAAGGCCATCAACTCGGTAGCTAGACGGATGCGGACCTGGTATGGACCTAGCAGTAGCATGAGGCGTCTCCTGGCTAGTGCATTATCGTTAATACAGAGATAGGGTGGTCCAGCCTGGATTGCTGCGTTGGCAACCAAACGAAATCAAATGAAGTTGAGACATTATGCTTTGGCATAGGTCATTGGAGGCAGTTTCCATCATCACCAGATGATGCCTAACGGCATAACCCTGGAGGAGGACAGCAAATGCTACAGACGAAGAGCAATCACAGCAGTACGGAAGATACTAAAGGCGTGGAAGAACGGCGGATGGACGTACAGGCTCATTCCGTGTCTGACGACATGCATGAACAGAGAAGCAAGAAAAGATGAGCTTCTGCCTCACACAGTTCCTGTCTGGACATTGTTGTTTCAAGATTATCTGAGTTCCAACGTCACCCGTCTCTCCAAAATTTAGTAATGTGGAGGAAATTCCGGGCACGTGGTTTTTGAATGCCCTAGATGTTTTTTTTTTTTTTTTTTTTTTTCAGAAATGCAGCTTAGGTGAAGAGAAAAACAGCGGTCCAGCAGCGCGCCGGTCCCGCTGATACTGGTAGAAGTCCATAAGCACAACTCGAGAATCCAAGTAGAACGCGAAGAAGTTGGGAGCCGACTGAGCGCTTTCGTCATCAGGGAACTCTCAGATGGAGTAGGTTAGATTTTCCTTCGGGGACTAGTTTAGTAGAGCGGATGGCATCACGATCCATAGATCAGGAGAAAGTGTCCCACAGTGTCTAGGAAGGGTGATACGGTCAAAATTTGGTCAAAGGAAAACGCGTGATAAATCGGTAGAAATCGTTTATTTTAAAAAATCAAATTAAATTTCTTTTTCAAGTTCAATTAGTATGCAGGAAAAATATTTCAGTTAGGCTTCCAGCTTTTCCAAATCCGAAGTTGCCGGGCCTTGGCGAGTCCCCTCCTTTTCCTTGCCATCCAAGTTTTGTACAGCCCTGCCCATCCCGCCTTCTTCGCCGCAAGAAAGCCAGTTTGCCTTTGAACTGCTGCTCGTCCTTAGCAGTTTTTTGGGTCTTCTTTAAGGTTCCGCTTTGACAATAGCCCAGTATTTCTCAATCGGGCGGAATCGTGTTGGGAGGGGTTCTTGACTCATTGGGAACCTTCACATTGGCGTTGTTGGCGGCTGTAGCCACTCCATATTGGCTTCCCTTTTTACCGTAATGGCAAGATGCCAATCCGGCCAAAACAATGCACGGAACAACCGTGTTTCTTCAGGAAAGGCAGCAGATCCGTTTATTTCAAACACTCTTTCACGTAAATTTCTTGGGCGGTTGGTCGGATGCTATGAAAATGCTGCTTTTTCAAGCCACAGGTACAGATGGCTTGCCCCCAAGAACCAGATAATTTCTTTGACAGTTTCGTGTGCTTGAAAATAACTGCTGCCTTCCTTTTGCCGTATAAAACTCATCCCGGAAGCTGCTTGTAGTCGGCTTTGACGTAGGTTTCGTCGTCCATTACCACGCAGTCAAACTTCGTCAGCATCGTCGTGTACAGCCTCCGTCGTGGCCGTCGTATTTTGTTAATCATCGCGATTTGGAGTCACTACCTTCTTGTAAGTCGATAGTCCGGCTCGTTTTTGGCTCGATGCACGGTTGTAGACGATACGCAGCTTATTTGCGGCATCTCCGGAGAGATAGGTTGAGGTTTCGCTTGAAACTACCGGCAGCTCTCTTTGTCGTCTCAGCGGCTTCCGGTTTTCGATTTCCCCCCGATCCAGACTTCCTGGGCTGTCGACAAACGTTCCCCAAACACTTTAATTACATTTGTAACGGTTGATTTGGCAACTTTTAGCGATTTTGCCAACTTTGAGTAGCTCGGCGTTCTGAAGTCCTATTTCACACATGTTTAGTCATCGATCAAAACGCAGGCAGACGGTCATTGCAAAAGTCCACTGTATAACTTTCTGGTTCTGGTTTTTGCCCTGGATTTTTGCCCAGCAGTTTGTTTCTGCAGGTTGTTGCGCTTTTTGATTCTTTGCACTATTCCGACGGAGGTACCAGACTTTTTGGCCAAATCACGAATCGACATCGATCTGTTCCGGAGGATGAGGTTGACTACCTTCCGCTCCAATTTAGAGTTAGCTGGATCTGGTTTTCTACCTCTTCAGCAAACGAGTTATGTTCCCCGTTCTTTTTGATGATAGATTTTACGCTGTCGAGATTTTGAAGCCAATTGTCCACCACTTGAACTTTAACACACTATTCGATTCGCGGCATCTCGATAACAATAACTGTTTGCCGAAAGTTCAGGGCTGATCAAGTTGTTGACAGATGAACGCGTCGAATGTAGGTAGGCTCAGACCGACAGTCTACACGTGTATGTGTGAGCGCATCATAAGCGTTCCCATTTCTATTTATTTTTTCGATACAATCCTTTCCGCGATCAACGGTGTATTTTTGGAGAGCGAGCGCGGATTGTTGACTGACGCAGTTCGGATTCCGAAAAGGCGTTTCACCGGTGGATGCGTTTTGTACAGTGTTGGAGATTGCTGAGAAGGTCAAAATAGAAGCGAAGAGGAGAGTCACCGGCACAGCTTTGCACTAAATGTAGTTCCCTGACTATCTGTGCCAAATCCTGAAGAGCTACTTCCAGAACTAAAGGGTGTTCCGATCATAATTTTGTCAAACAGTAATGAGTGTGAGTCGATCAAAGTTTTTATTAATATGTTAAATTCTTTTTCTTTTTCAAGTTCAGTTAATACAGAATACAGGAGAAATATTCAGCTAAGCTTCCTTTTTACCGAATGCGAATTGCCGGGTCTTTCGTTTAACACCTGCCATAAGAATTTGTACAGTCTCCTTGTCCACTTTATTCGCCGCAGAACGCCAGTTTGCCTTGAACTGTTTCTCGCTCACAACAGCTTTTAGAGTCTTCTTAAGGTTACGCTTAACGATGGCCCAATATTGTTCGATTGGGCGGAGCTCTGGCGTGTTAGGAGGGTCCTTGTCCTTGGGTACCACTTGAACGTTGTTGGTAGCATACCACTCCATGGCCTTTTTTCCGTAATGGCAAGATGCCAAATCCGGCCAAAATTGAACGGAACAATTGTGTGAAGCGACAAAGTAGACGTTTTTGTAGGCACTCAGACGTTTTGTAGGTAGTAGACGTTTTTGTAGGAACTCACTCGGAGAAATTTCCTGGTTGACGGTTCCGGTCGCAATGTAAACGGTGCTCTTCAAGCTACAGGTACAGATGACCTGCCACACCAGATATTTCTTCGCGAACTTTGACAGTTTAATGTGCTTGAAAATATTTGCCACCTTTCCCTGTCCGATTGCCGTATAAAATTCCTGTCCAGGAAGCTGTTTGAAGTTAATTTCATCGTCCTGTACCATGCAATCAAACTTCGTCAGCATCGTCATGTACAACTTTCACGATCGTGCTTTGGCCGACGTGTTTTGTTTGTCGTCGCGATTTGGAGTCACCACTTTCTTGTAAGTCGACAGTCCAGCTCGTGTTTTAGCTCTATCCACGGTTGAAGGCGCCACTCCCAGCTTCTTTGCGACATCTCGGACAGAGAGGTTGGGGTTCCGCTCGAAACAGCGGGCAACTTTTTTTGTCGTCGCCGTGGCTTCCGGCTTTCGATTTCCCCCCAATCAGCTTTCCTGGCTGTCGACAAACGTTCACACTCCCGTTCCATTCTACTCAGTGACTGAGTAGAATTGTATTCCTTTCTCTTTTTCTCACACGGAAATGTTACTCAATTTTCGTAAAAAGTGGATCTACTCAAAAATTGAGTTGATCCACTTTTTTACGAAAATTGAGTAACA
>JAHHFK020003539.1:0-56489 GCA_024533555.2 Aedes koreicus
GCCACCATCGTAGCGTGGGCCTTATCTTCCATGCGGTTCAACTTAACAGAAAGATCATGCTTTGTTTATGTTCTAAATTCAACATACTGCCGCTTTTAGGGTTCTTTTTGCGTTTGTGAGGGTCTTGGTCAATTAAAGTTTCCAATTCGACGTCTTCAAACTTTTTGACCGGGCCGGGGCGTTCCTTGTCTTCAGTGACAAAATCACCACTTTTAAAGCGTGCAAACCAACGTTGACACATTCGAACGTCGATTTTGTAGTCCGGGTATGTTTCGAGCAATTCACATGCTTGAGATGCATTTTCTTCGAATTAAACAGGAAAATTAAAACTTCCCGCAAATGCTGCTTTGATGGCTCGAATTTCGACATTTTTCGGCTTCACAAAAACTTGTTTACTTTCACTAATGATGCGTAACTTACACTGAAATAACTAGAGAATAGAATGAAGTTTCGGATGTGATAGCTGTCAATGTCAAAATTCATGTCAGAACAATAGATATGAAGTTGTCTGCAAATACGACATTTTCTAGGGGCTACCCCTAATATAAAGTGTATGTAGTTTGATAAGGCAAAATGGGTAGCCTGTTCTGGATAATGATTTTAGAATCGTATACCTTGCGTGTCGAAATTTCCTTTTCTGTTGGTTCTAAAGGAAGCAATAACATGTAACAGTTATTGTTAGAACCTTTAAACATAATACAATCAGAAGCACTCTGTGTTAATAGTTAATATTAATAATGCGGGTCAATTGTTACTAAAATTGTTCAAATTACTAACTTTCACTGTCGAGCTTGTGGAGAAGGAGAATAAACCAACAAGGAAACCTAATCGAATTTTCAGTACTTAAAACGATATCTGCCGAAGATTTAGTCCTTGTCTCATGTATTCAAGGCACTATATACGTCTAAGTAAGATGAGAATGGAGAAAGTATTGGATTTGATTTTTTCATAAAAAAATTTTTATAAAGTATCTATCAAATTAAATTAGTACAATAATAATAACAAAAATGATGATAATAAGAGAAATGATTAAGTAATGCGCTGCATCAATCAGGTTAGATCATATTTGTAAAATGTCTATTTGCGTAGCAGAAAATGAAAAATACATTCAGTAATAAGGGCAAAAAGTGTAATGCAGATTTAGTTGCAGCTTCTTGTGATCGAGGCACCAGACACTTCCTAATCGTAAGAGGAAGAAAAATTTTTTTTTTTATCGTTGTACATACCAAATTCAATAATTAATAGTCTATATATTCTTATATTCTTATATTCTTTAATTCTAGTATTCTTAAAATCTTATTTTATTAAATTCTTTAATGCTTAAATTCCTAAATTCTTTAATTCTGGATTTCTTAAATTCATGAATACTAAATTTTTTAAATTCTTATATTCTTATATCCTTTAATTCTGCAATTCTTGAATTTTAAAATTTGTTTTAATTCTTCAAATTCTTAAAATTCCAAAATTTCCTAAACTTCCTAAATTTTTAAAAATTCTTAAAATTCATAATTTTTTTACAATGCTTGCATTCTTCAGTTCTTAAACTCTTATTTTCTTGAAGACCTTAATTGCTAAATTCTTCAATTCTAATAATTTTTGACTACTGAACATCTTCATTTCGTTAATTCTTAATTTTTTTAATACCTTTTTCTATTATTAAATACTTAAATTCTTTATTTTCTTATTCTTAAATTATTTATCTTAAACATTATTCAATTCCGTATTCTTAAATTTCCAAAGTTTTTAAATTTTTGAACCTTTAAATCCTGTTATCAAATTCCTAAATTATAAAATTGTTAGGTTATTTTAATTTAATAATCTTACATTTCTGGATTCTCTAATTCTTAAGGTCCAAAATTCTTAATATTCAAAAGTATTAGGTTCTATATTTCTTGATTTATCAAGTCCTATGTTCTTAAACTCGCCAATTTTAAAATTCTTAATTCTTAAAATCCATTAATTCTTAAATTGTTCAGATCCTTAAACTCTTTAACTCTTGAATTATTTACTACTCAGATTCTCATGAATATTCTAAAATTCTTTAATTCCTTATGTATAAGTTCCTAAATTCATAAAATGTTAAAATTTTCGAAGTTTTCTTTATATTTTGAGTTGCAAAGTTTTTGAAAAAATGTCATTTTAATATTTTTAAATTCTCATTTCTCATGTTCGGAACTTTTTTTATTCTTATTTTTCAATATTTCTAGATTTTCTTCGATTCTTTGGTCTTCGATTCGCGAATTCTCAAATTTTCGAATTCTTTAATTATTAAATTCCGAAGTTCTGAAATTCTTAAATTCTTAAGCCCTGAATTCTTAAATTTCAATTTTCCTAAATTTTTACATACGTAAATTCCAAAATTTCAAAAATATTTAAATATATAAATTTTTGAATTTTGAATATTTATTTTCACTTTTTTTTTCCTAAAGTCCTTAGTTTTTTAAATTCTTAACATATCAAATTCTTAAGATTTATTTTTATAATTAATTCTGAAGTTCTTAAATCCCTGAATTCTCAATTTCTTAAACTTTTTTATTCTTAACCTCTTAAATTCTCTAATTCTAAGATCTTATTATTTTATATTCTTAAATTCTAGAACTGTGAAATTGTTAAATTCTTAAATTATTTAAACTATTTAAACTAAATTTCTAAAATCCTATGTTCTTAATACATAATTATTTATTTCTTATATTCTTAGGTCTTGATTTTTTTAAATTCTTAAATTTTAAATTTGTTATTACGTAATTTTTTAAATTTTTTTTTTATTTAATTCTATAAACCCTCAAATTAGAATTTATATTTTCAAAAAAAAGTGTTTTAAAGTGTTATTATTATTAAAAAATTAAAAAATTCTAATATTAAATTCTTCAGTTATAAAAAGTTAAAAATAATATTTTTATAATTTTATATATTTTAATTCTTAAATTCTTAAGTTCATCAATTCTTAAATTCGCAAACACCATACAATTTTGAATTCTGGATATGTTTCCTTTGTTCTCAAATTCGTCAATTCTTAAATTCTTAAATCACTAAATTCCTTAATTCATAAAATGCCCAAATTCATAATTTCTGAGACACGTAAATTCTATCTTTAATTCCTCAAGTTCTTATATTCTTAAATTATTTAATTTTTAAATTTTAATATCTTAAATTCTAAATCTCTTAAATTTTTGAATTCTTATAACCTCATATTCATAAAATTTCAATTTCAAATTTTTTTAAATTCTTCTATTTTCAATTTTTTTCATGGTTCAATTCTCAAATTCTTTAATTATTAAATTTTTTTTTTATTTTCCTTATTTACAAAGTTCTGTTCTTAAATTGTTAAATAAATTTTTTTGTATTATTTTTATTCCTAAGTTCTGAAATTCAAATATTGTTATATTCTAAAATTCTTTCATCTCTAATTCTCCAATTTTTTCATTATCTTCAATTCCTATATACTTTTATTCTTTTATATTATTTATATTATAATTTTGAAATTATTTAACTGATATTTTTTCATATTCCTAAATTTTTGAAGTCTAAGTTCTTAAATTCTCTTTAATTCTTTAATTATTCATCTTCTTTGTTCCTAAATTTGTCATCTGAAATTCTGAAATCCTTAAATTCTGAAATTCCTAAACTGCACAATTCATTTATTCCTAAATCTTTAAATTCTTCGGTTCTTGATTTCTTAAATTATTATATTCTTATGTTGTGTGTGTGTGTGTGTGTGTGTGTGTGTGTGTGTGTGTGTGTGTGTGTGTGTGTGTGTGTGTGTGTGTGTGTGTGTGTGTGTGTGCGTGCGTGTGTGCGTGTGTGTGTGTGTCATCCTCTATCCCTCCCCAAGCCCCAGATGGGGTAGCTTGGTACAAGATTATGCGCCCGATTGTATACTACCTTATGCCCTCCGCTCGTTTTCAACTTGTATCTTTCAATTTTCATATCCTGCCGTTACTCTAAACAGAACTATCAATGCTTTTTCTCACTCTAGGGAGTGGACAGTAATTTATTGCTAGAATTGAGTCAATTCTCTCAATTCTACCAATAAATTACTGTCCACTCCTAGAGCCTCTCATGTTGATGGGGAAATTATCTGCCTCTGACAAATTTCATCATTAGATATCGTTACTCCGCGCATTAGGAGAATACAATAAAACAATAATCAAATTGATGAATATAGTAGTTAAAGTTCAACAAAGTGCAACTTTTAAGTTAAAGTAAATTGTTTTTGGAATGCAGAGATGATTCCAAAGCGTGCTTGAATTATTAATTGAAATGAGAATCGAAAATTATATGATATTATTTACAGTCGCACCCCCTCAATTCGCTATTGTCAAATTGACAACATTGCCCAAAGCTACGCCAACCAGCGTCTCCTTGTTTCAGCTGGCAGTCTTTTGTGATCATATGACACATGGAGGCGTGAGGTAGGAACTTGTGAGGACGAGAGGTCGGTCGCACCCTCCTTCGGATGTCGCCCCATTTGAACCCCACTATTATATTCTTATATTTTCTAATTCTGAAACGTTAACATTCTAATATTCTTTAATTCTTAAATGTTTACATTCTTGAACACTCAAATTCTTTGATTCTTCAGTTCCTCAATTCTTAAAATCGTTTCTTCTTTGATTCTCAAATTCTTCACTAATCCGTTTATTCTTAAAAATTTCCAGATCTCCATGTTTTTGTATCTTAAGCTTTAAGAATGTAATTTAGGAAAAGAAAAATCTGTTATTCTTATATGATGAAATTCTCAAATCCTTGAATTCCCCTTTAATATCTTAAATGCTAAAATTCTTGATTTTGTTTTCTAAAGCTCTTAAATTCTGATATTCTTGAATTTCTTATCTCCTAACTTTTTTAATCGTTTAATATTTAGATGCTCAATATCTTATGTATATTAGTATAAATTTTAAAATATCTTATTCCTTAATTTTTTTTATTCTTAAACACCTAATTTCATAAATTTTAAAATCATGAGGTTATCGAATTATTGAGATTTAAATTCTTAAATGCCATAACATGGAAATTCCTTAGTTCTGCGAAAACCAAAATTCAAAAATACAGAAAATCCAAAATTGCAATATATCATTAATTCCAAAATTTTAAAACTTAAGAATCTATGATATTCTGATTTTCTGATACGTTTTTAAGAGTTGTGGTAGTGTATGTGTCATTCAGCAGGTGTCAAGAAAAACAACATTGAAAAGTGCTTTCGTTTTTTTGGATTATATTCCGGCCATATTCTCCGAACCATTTGACTTATTCTAAAGCAATTCATAAGAGATTTATTGGGTGCCATTCGGTTATGTGGCTGTTGAGAAACCTGACCTAATTCCCGGAATTCATGTTTTTAGTACATCTTTCGACCATATCTGCCGAACCAAATGACGAGAGAGAAAAATAGTCAGAAATCACTCTACGTTTCCCTAATACCTAATTGTATTTTGTTTTTCATCCTCAATTAACCATACCTTGCTCTCTCGTGGTTTTTGAAATTGCTCGCTTTTATTTCTCTTTATTTTGATGTTACATTACTTTATTATCATTTCTAAATTTTTCAAGCTTTTCTTCAACGTCTTTTATATATTTCGTTCACATTATTCTTCTTTTGCCTGAATTAAAGTTCTCTATTTTACAGATTTCCTACATTTACTTATCAATCCTTTTGTTGTTTAATTGTTTTGTTAGTTGGTTTTAAATTATTAAGGCATTTTGTTGTTGCATTATTTTTTTTTTTTTTTTTTGTTTTTTAAATTTTTTTGTGATTTTTTTTATTTTGTCATCGTGGAACATATTTTTAAATTTTGTTTTGTCATTTTGTTATTGTGATATTTTATTATTTGGTTATTATCTTTACCCTATTAAATTGGGTTATTTTGTCAGTCTGTTAGTTTTTAATTTTTTTATTTTGTTATCTTTTTTTATATTCTTGCTTATTTCTTGCTAGATTCTCCTTTTTTCCATATTTCATATTTGTTAAACGTTCTGATATCTTGATTCCTAAATGAACTCAATTTTATAGTTATCTGTTTTTCAGATTTTTCTTACAGTTTCTTAGCTACATTCCATGCCATCTAGTTGAAACCTATTTTACCGCAAATGCAATGACATTTTTTGTACGCTCATCAACCGCAGCAGTCCATTGCAAACCACAGCGACATAAATTAAAATGCAAATGTGACACTTTAATTCCATTAAATTGAATGAACAGCTGACAGATCCCCTGCCGGACCCGGGATCTTCATCCTTGCCATGACAGCGCAACAATGGGGCAAAGTGGACGTGGGATAGTCTTGCCGTGTCGTTGGATTTCTGTTCTTTCTTTTTTTTTTTTCATTTCGAAGCCATCGTCGTCGTCCTATAAAATGGTTCTACCGAAGCGTAAGATTCACCCTGAAGCGGACAGTGACCAGCATTGCCACAATGCAGTTGACCAGCGCTTTCTTTTTGTTGCAACAGTCCCATTTAGGGGGTAACCTCTGTGTTTAGTTGCTTGAGTGATTTCTCAAAAGAAAATCGTCGGTCTTCGTTCTAGCTGTGGAAAGAAAGAAAAATGTGTCTCTGCAATTGTTGCTTCGCATTTACTGCTCCCCCGGAGTAGAGCGACGAACGAAAGGATACTTTTAAGTCCTCTTCCTCCTCCTGCTCCTCGTCCTGACCGGGCAGTCATTCTTTGTTGCCTCTGGATAATGGTCCCAGATGTAATAAATTTCAATTTGACTAAGCTGCATTTTGAATGGTTTCATTGTTGAAGTCAGAGCTATTCAAACACATTTTAGAAATCCCTCTGCTATCTATCGGTATGTAGTATTCAATTAGTTTGATTCAAAAATATTGCAACAACCCCCCTACGCCATCCGTTCATCGAGTTCTGCTAAAATTAACTGGAACTATGCTCGTGTTGGAGCTGCTCAAACTTCCTGTCCATAAATAGCATCTTGTTTATTACCGACAAAAGTCAAGTTCTTTCCTCTTCTGAACCACTTTGATGCTTTTTAGGATATTCGTTCCTATAAAATAGTTTTCTCTTATTACATTCTCTCAGCAGGATATGAATTACCTTCCCAGAATGGGCTTCCCACAAAAGTATGCAACAAAAACCCGTCCAACCCCGTCCGGATGTTACGATAATCAAGCAGCTTTCATTCTTCGGCTCGAAGCTGTTGATGGAAATGGTCCCAAGCGACTCCGGGCCTCCTGTTTCTGGAATATGTATTATGTTGATCTTGCCTAGTTGGATCCGCCTACCTACCGAACTATAAAGTGCGTTCCTAGGGCACTTCCGGACCGAGCAAGAGCGAGTGGTGGGTTGTCTTCCTGAACAGGGCCAAACACGAGCACAGTAACCGCACCAACCCTTTACTGTTACGACAACCGACCGAGGGCACAAGCTGTATAAATACTAAAGCCCAGCAAATCCTGTGTATTCTCGAGGAACGCTTGAGTTTTGTTCTCGGGAGACTTTTACTATTTATCGACATGTGTTTGCGTGTAATGCAAATTTATGCTTCACATAAATATAAATTCAGTCTCGTTTACAACTTGGACCTACAATCTCCTCCGGTTGTTATTGCACTTAATACGAGTCCAGGTGGTGAATGGCGGGGGAGGGGTGCGGTTTGGACTCTGACCGGTGTTGGCTGTTGCCAC
Source organism: Aedes koreicus (assembly GCA_024533555.2). Lineage (NCBI taxonomy): Eukaryota > Metazoa > Arthropoda > Insecta > Diptera > Culicidae > Aedes > Aedes koreicus. Next base: position 7,639 of record JAHHFK020003539.1, read on the forward strand.
TGACTTCCACTGGGAGTTGTTTACCAAATTGTGGCGATTTGGGGTGCTTCTTACGCAAGTTTTGCTTCATTCTTACTAATCTTTCTCTTGTGTGCACCGGAGAAGCTAGAAGCGTTGGTCGTAATCTTACCGATCCGGAGAGAGACTCTAGTTGTTTATTAACCCAGAGGAGGTTTCTTGGTGCTATTTCATAGTTTACCGGGTTGAAAGGATTTAATTACCGGTTGAGTGGAAGGAAGATGCCGGTCCTATAATCTTGTTTGTATTTGCATATTTTTTCTAGTCATAAAATGTACGGCCATAGAACATTAACCGGGTGCTGTTGGCGTGCATACGTGTATGAATTTCGAAATTACGAGATTCAAAGTAGGGCATTTAACGGTATGGCATGTAGTTTTTCAATCATGACGAAGGGATGCTTGGAGAAAGGTGCTGACGTATTTGATGAATGCAGCGTTGCTGCCACTCACTTAGATTCGTTTGCCAATTGCTCATTTCAGGAGCTGAATATCAAATTATAGTGTTAGATTAACTTGTAGCACTTGGTTCCAACTTTGTCAAAAAACGCATCTCTCTAACAATTACATCCATGGCGAGATCGGAAGCAGCAATCAGGAACCTGCTGAAAAAAGGCAAGAAGTGTGGCGTAAAAAAGAAAACAACGGGAAATTCGAAGATTACCAATCGTGTCCGGAACTAAATTATACAAATGGGTGACTCTGGAAACTTCTCTGCTGCGCAAATCAAGCAAGAAATGGGGTTTTCCATTTCTAAGAGGCGTGTACGGCAGATGCTACATGGATGTGGCCACTTAAAGTACACAAAAAGCAAAAAACACCCAATCTTCAACCGGCTCACATTAACGCTAGATTGAATTTCTCTAAAAAAAATACATGTCGTGGACTACGGAATGGGACAATGTTATTTTTTCTGACGAGAAGAAATTCAATTTGGATGGCCCAGACTGCACCGCATATTATTGGCACGATTTGAGGAAATCTCCGCAGGTTAAGTTGAGCAGGAACTTTGGAGGTGGCACTCTAATGTATTGGGCCGCTTTTTCGATCCATGGAAAGACCCCTATTGCCACCATTTCGACCAGGATAAAATCGGAAATGTACTTGGAGCTTCTGGAAGATGTTTTGATCCCGTTTACTGAAGACGTTATGCCGGAAAATTTCGTATTTCAACAGGATAATGCAGCAATTCATGTCAGCAAGCAATCTTTGAAATGGTTTTCTGAACGAGACATCAGTCTTCTGGATTGGCCAGCTCGTAGTCCGGATCTAAATCCTATCGAGAACTTGTGGGGCATCCTGGCACGACTGGTTTATAAAGGCGGAAGGCAGTTTAAAACAGTTCGTGAAGCTGGAGCTTGATACCTGATAAAACTCTGCAGAAGCTGGTGAAATCAATGCCGAACAGAATTGTCGAAACTATTCAGAAAAACGGAAAGCAAACGAAGTATTAACTATTGTTTATTGTTGATTTTTGAACTGTGAATTCGATTTGATTAATAAAACTACAAGTGCGTTTAAACGAATTCCAAATCACCTCTTTTGGAATTTTTTCAAATCACCTTTTTGGAATTTTCAAAAGTCAAAAAAACTTCCAATCAAATTGTGTTCTCAAATACGAAACTTCTGATAGGCTATGACAAACTATATTTGATTTTTCGTCTCGATCTTTTGTGTTGAAAATAAACGCTAAAATGACATTGCGTTTAAACGAATTTCCCCCACTATACAAGTACATACAAGGTTTCTTTAAAGAGTATGTAACTGTATAAACATCATTACGTAAAGTGGTCATCAATTTAAACGATAATTATTTTGCAGGAATTATGATTCCTCTGTGCACAAGTAAACGGTGAAGTTCGTGTCATCCGTGCTCCTTAGTTTTGGCTTTTCACCGTGTTATTCAGTTTTGAATTCAGTTTTTTTTTCCTCGCCATAATTTTCGCCGCTGTGGTGATCGAGTTATTATTTCTGAAGAAGAAAACGGGCAGGTTAAGCAGTGAAATTACGGAAATAATTTATTGCAATTAGCAAGTGATCATCCATTTTGCATCGCATCTCCGCGTGGCACGCACACCAGCAGTCCATCTTGTGTTGCGTGCATCCGTTCATCTGCCGACCACCATCGACAAGTATCATCATTATCATCATCATCATCATCATGGGTGGCGCTCTTTTTCGGCCGCACGCGGCGGCACACCATCGCTGCGGGGCAGCAGTCGGTTGTTGGTCGGGCTGCAGCAGATCAGTAATACATATAAGATAAGTTTTTGTTTTTCTCTCACCTGAATACATTTAATTTATTAATTTTATTGTGTGAGGGTGTGTGTGTGGGTGTGTGAGAGAGTGTGCTTAGGTTTAGTTGCGTTTGTGGTTGAGCGCTCCAAGCTCCCACGGGCGAAGCATGGATGAATCGTCGGAAGATGATTTATGGAATACGGTAGTTTTTGTTTTCAGTCAGCGGCTCGGTCGCACTTCATTAAATTGTCTTCGTGTCTTCGTATCGCGTTAGGTTGTATGCACTCGACTCATACGATGAGTCTGGAAGTGCTGGCTGGCATGTTGCCACTCTCGGATCGATTTTCAGAATTGTCTCTCCGGCTCCTCACCAGGTGTGAAGTTATGAACCCCCAGGTAATCGAAAACTTTGAGAAGCTTCTCGAGTTGAATCCTCAAACTCGCTTCATGACTTTGTACCATTGGTACATAACACAGGATGTCAGCCCTTCGCCGAATATTCCCCACTGTGTTTGCTTCTCCGACTTCGGCAGTTCGGTTCATTTTAATTTATCCATGAAGCAAGAGCTTCGTGGAATTCCAGAGCATCATCGTCCTACGATTGCTCCTGTGATATTTTCTGCAAAGTTTGGCCAAGTTGATTCCACTAAATCGTTCTTCACTGACGGATCATTGATAGAAGAGTCAGCAGGCTTTGGTATATTTAATGAATTTTATAGCGCCAATCGTAAACTTCAAGCTCCTTGTTCCGTATATGTCGCTGAATTAGCGGCAATACACTTTACGCTAGAAATCGTTGCCTCACTAACACCGGATCAGTACTTCATTTTTACGGATAGTCTCAGTTCTATAGAGGCTATTCGATCTTTGAGGCCGGTAAAGCACTCCTCGTATTTTCTCATGAAAATACAGGAGCTTCTAAGTGCTTTATCTTCGCGTTATTTTATCATCACCTTTGTATGGGTCCCTTCTCATTGTTCAATTCTGGGCAATGAGAAAGTGGACTCGCTTGCAAAGGTGGGCGCTATAGAAGGCGATATTTATGATCGACAAATCGCCTTCAATGATTTTTTTCCTATTTTTCGTCAACAGTCACTCGCCAGCTGGCAGTATAAATGGAGTAAAGGAGATTTGGGGCGATGGCAACACTCAATCATCCCAAAGGTGTCGAAGAAATCTTGGTTTTGGGGTATGGATGTAGGTCGAGACTTCATTCGTGTGATGACTCGCCTCATGTCCAATCATTATTCTTTGAACGCTCATTTCTACCGGGTTGGAATGAGTGACAGCAATCTCTGTGAATGTGGACAAGGTTATCAGGACGCAGATCACATTATTTGGTCTTGTGCTGAGCATCGTGGAGTCAGATCTGAGCTTTATGATTCCCTTCGGGCTCGAGGTAGACAACCCAATGTACCAGTTCGAGATATGTTGGCTCTGAGTGACCTGGAGTTTATGAAACTCATTTATGTGTTCTTGACTAATATTAGCCTAAGATTGTAGTTAGTTTAACCTGTATGTTTACTTTAAGTTTTTTTTTATCTGTGTTTGTGTGTGTGCGTGTTTTTTTTTTCTTTCTCAAAAATGTTCAAGTCAAAGTCAAAAGAAGCCGAAAGTTGTATAGTTTTAAGTTGTTTGACAATTTAGAATTTAAAATAAAAGTGTTATGTTAAACATACTTCAAATTCCCGCCCATCTTCCCATCCTTTCCATTTTTATTCCTATTAACCTCGAGACGGCCGCGAGTAATCGGTTCTGCCCCTTAACGTTCGTTTTAAGATAATTGATGTAAATAAATAAGAAATCTTGGCTCTGTAAAGTTAATTGAGCCTGCACAAATAAATGATCTTAATAAAAAAATTTTGGAAAAATTTAAAAAACCTCATAATCTCTTCCAAAGGTTGGAAGATGGCCTTTGAACTCATGCTATTGTTTGAACAAGTTGTTATGATAACATTATGTCAGTAATAGGGAAATCATAACATGCCAGCAACCAGCGGGCTGCGATTGCAAAAGGCAAATAAACTTTAAACGACCCTGAGTTACTTTCTATACCGAAACATGATTTTAAGAAACATTTGTTATTTATCGAACAGAAATTGTGCGAAAGTCATGATCGGCCAGGATTTACGAATTAGGTAGGTGTCATGCGGATACAATGAGCAAACTTTTATAATAATTCAGTATAACACTCTTTCAAAATCAGAATAGTGGCCCTGAAGAGATCATTTTGTGTGAAATACATCATATAATAGTTCCCTCCCCTTGGATATGTGATCTGGACGCGATGGGTGGGCCTACGTCATCTCCACTGAGATCCCAACAAACATCGGTGTTGAATTAGAGCTTGTTCAAACAAATTTGGAGAAGCTTTTCAGCTGTTTCTTCTAGAATAGCTGAATAGCTTCTCCAAATTTGTTTGAACAAGCTCTAATTCAACACCGATGTTTGTTGGGATGGCAACCAAAGACATATCCTGACGTGGTGGTATTCCATGCTGATTATTTTGATTTAATGCCGCGTCACATATCTGGCATTGATGCACTAATTTTACACATGTGATCCAACGGACATCCTGTCTTAGAACATTGAATGCTGTTGCAGTTTGGTGGGGCTCTTTCCTCAGTTATATTGATGTGGGATTTCCTCTTGGCTGCAACACCTTTCTTATGCGTTCTCTGACACGACCGTAGCCACGCTTGAATATAAATCTAGCTAGATAGGTGTATGTTGATAGACAATGTGTTCAAGATTATTGACATTCGTAGGGAATCGACTGTTGGATTCACTGAGTAGAAGTTTTATTAAAACTAGGAACGTGGCGCTAGTCTTATTTTGTTATGTCTCACTTCAAAGAGCCATAATAAAAATACCATACAGTGTAACAATGGTATACAAACAATCTTATAACGGCTTCATTATCGATAATTTTATTATAATAGATAGGGAATAGGCGTGATGAAGCTTTACTTTGCCACCGAAAAGTGAATCTTATAGTTGAGCAAGGCTCAAATAATTATTGTTAGGCTACACATGCATGACGACTTTGAAACAATTAAACAACTTAGAGATTAGGATTTGACAAATAAAAAGGTGGCAATGAACAGACAAGTAAACTTTTCTACAATAGAACTATAGGATTTAACAAAATAACGCAGAAGACAAAAACTGACTAAGGCGGACAAAGTGATTAGTGAATTAAACTTGGTAAGACAAAGTATGCATCTCTCAAAGCACTAGAACTAGAACTAGACATCTTAACTAAATTATTAACGACTAAAGAAGCTACGAAGTGCCCTCTTGAGCATATAAACGTAACACTGACTGACTAATTAAATAGCATAAAGAGACGCAACGAGGAGGAAACTTCTCTCTCATGAGTCCCATCAGCAAACTGGGACTTGTAACATCAGACATTACTAAAACTGGTAGAATTCAAATATCTCAACGACATTTTTGATTCAAGAAAACTGTTCAAAAAGACTTTCGTAGCACATAAATGATGAACTAAACTACAAAAGACTGAAGAAAACACACTGACAAACTAAATAACAAAAAGACAAAACGACACCATACAAAACAGCGGACATGAACATGACTGAGAGAAAGGGGAAGCAAACTTGAAAATGTAACACCTGTTGAGGCAGTGTCAACAGCAGTTCTAACGCACAACAAACAATACAATAGCTTATAATTTTTGGTTCGAGAAAACTGCTTCGAGACTCTCAGAGCACATAAATGACACACTTCACGGACTGAACTACAAAAGACTGAAGAAATTACGAAACACCGTATTGAATTTGCAAACGCAACACTGACTAACAAAATAACAAAAAACAATTGAAATAAAATAACAGACGAAAGGACTCAAAATTCCCAAACGTGGCTCCTTCCGAGTCATTTGCAACAGCGTCTTCTTGGACGACATGTTCCGTGTACGGCTGGCAAAATGATTCGAAAGGATTTACGCAACGATATCATCAAAGGCCTGGCGTAGAGGATTCTACTCTATTCAAAGTCCCGCCAGTAAACCTTCAAAAAAAAAAAAATAAATAAAAAAAAATACATCATATAATAGTTATTGACATTCTGTCGAAATTTGGGAACCAGGGCGCTAAACACAGATGGTTCTACCCCGAAAAATGCCGTTCTGCCTGTATAGACACAGTGATTGCGGATTTTCAACACTCAACGTTGCGTCTTATCTACATCATATCGATATCATCTTCAAACATATCAATAATATCATCATGAAATACATTTATATCATCTACATATATATATATCGATATAATCAATATCATGACCATATACATCTATATATTTATCTTTATCATCTACATATATTTCGAAATCATCTACATATATATCAATACATATACATCTACATCATATCGTGATATGACTACCAACTGGATCATACATGTTTCCCTCCAAATTTTATAAATTTGCCACGAGCTTGGCATAGCACACGACTGCATTAAAAATGGTTGTCAGCCAGTAGAAGTGGATATTTGGTGGGAGGGGAGGGGGGGCGGGGAATGAAGGTGCCACAGCAAAAAATAATGAGTTTTAACGAGCGCATAATTGAAAAACTAGCAGAGATTTTTTTAGCGTATTTTATTTCCGATTGTAATTTTATGCTATTAGTTGCGCACATAAAATTATTGCTAAAGGTATTTAAGAAATACACGAAATGTGGCAAAAAACGAATCTTTATATATGAACATTACGCCGCGCATGTAATTTTCTTCGAAATCGCCTAGAAATTTTACACGACATTAGCACAAACAATCTAGGCGTGTCGCGTCAGACTGAAAGACAGCAGCCATTTTCAAACCGCGTTCCGGTTAACTTCGTCGATAGTGTCGCTAAGGTTGGTGAAAAATGGAGAAAATTATTAAGTGCAATATTTGTAGTACAGTGTATACCGATGTTAAATTATATAGTATCCATATGAAAGTGCACCGGGGGTTCAAAGTGTTTAACTGCCCGGTTGACGAGTGTAACAAAAATCATTAGTGTCATTTCGGCATCATCTTCGGTATCGGCACGCAAATATCAAAGACAAAAACGATAAGCCACCGATAAAGTGTTCCATTAGCTCATGCGATTTCATGGATGATTTTTCAAAAATTATGAAACATGCTTCGCAGCATATTTCTGCTGGTCAACCTGTTTACTGTCCACTGAAATGCCCAACGCGAAAGCCGTTTGCTACTAGCAACAGTTTACGAATACATAAAATGTACATGCACGGGAATGGCTTCCAGAAATCTTTAAGTTTTGCATCAACAGCTAAACACCTCGATGCTTCCGGTTCAGGACAAGATATGGCCAATTCCGGTGGTATTTGCGGAACGCTAACTAACATTATGGACGAAAAACATGAAAGAATAAGTTTCCAAGAAGAAAATGAAGATGTGCATCCTATTAGTGTGCTGGAGAAAATTATGGAAACGCTGTTTTTAAAATTACTTTCCAAGCATCATGTGACTAACAGCTCAATTCAGGAAATTGTAGACGCTTTTGAAGAAGTTGCCCGTGTTCAGGAAAAACTTTTAAGAAAGAAATGTGATGCGATGATAAAGCAGCTAAATATTACTAACTTTGCATCCAAAACTGTTCTGACTGAAAAACTCGGTGAATGTTTACTATTGAATAGAATGTTTGGATCTAACGGATGTTTCCGAACAGCATATACACGAAAAAAGTTCTACAGTGAAAATTTTTCATATGTGTCTCCAGTAGAAGTTTCATTACAGAAAAATAAGGATCACACTGACTGTTTCTATTATTATGTTCCCATCCTGAACACTCTCAAGGGACTTTTAGACGATAAGAATGTTTACAATGCTATGTTCGGGAACAAACATGATGTGCCTGGTTATATGTACGATTACACAGATGGTTTGAAATTTAAGAGTAGTAACTTTTTCAACAAAAAAAACTATTAATCTTATGGTTTACCAAGATGCTGCTGAAGTTGTGGTTAATGCTCTTGGGAATGCGACTTCACGCTATAAGTTACTGTGTGTTTATTTAATATTAGGTAACCTAGATCCACACTTGCGTGGTCTAACGGATAACGTTTATCTTGTCTTACTTTGCAAGAATAAAGATTTTTCGTATTTTGGTGTTAATACTGTGCTCCGGAGATTCGTTGAAGATATAAAAAGGCTAGAAGAAGAAGGTATCGTAGTTCAGGGTGGTGGAAATGAAGAAACAATATACGGGTCGATTTTCAGCACGATGAATGATAACTTGGGTGCTCATCAGCTTGCTGGATTGACTGAGAATTTTTCTAGAAACTCTTTTTTTTTTGTAGAACATGTTATACGGATAACGCAACGTTTCAGGATGACCCATTCAAATTTGCTGAATTGAGAACTCCTGAAACGAACAGAATGGACCTTCAGGCTATTAGAAATAACTCTGCTAAAATTCCGTATAGAGGAGTTAAATCAGATTGCATTTTAAATGAACTGCAATACTTTGAAATGTTTGATTTGGGTGCTGTGCCTTGTATAGCACATGATCTATTCGAAGGTTGGATAAATTATGACTTGTATCTTATCTTCAAGAAAATAGTTTCTGAGGGAACTGTTTCTGCGAGTTATTTAGAGGGTCGTTCAAATACTTTATTTAAGCAGCTCAAAATTACAACAAGGATCGAATTCAACTTCTCTCGAAAGGCCAGTAATTTCAAAGCAAAAGCATGCGACATGTGGCATCTTGTACAAATACTTCCTTTAATTTTCCTTCCAAAACCTATCGATTTTAATAAACCAGAAATTGCAATGTTGCTTCTGATAAAGAAAATAACAGATGCTGTAACAGCTCCAGTAATTTCGAATGTGCAAATAAACATACTAGCCGCAGATTTGCAAGAATATGTGGAATTGAGAAAAACTCATTTTACATTGCCACTTAGACCCAAAACCATTTTGCACTACACTACCCTCGATACATGGTATACATGGGTCCTTTAATGATCTACTGCACTTTGTTTTGCGAAAGAAAACATTGTTTTTTTAAGCGATGTTTGCGTACTACGCTAAACTTTAAAAATGTTGTTAAATTTTGCAGCGAGCAACATCAGTATTACCAAGGCCTCTTGAACTTACAGACGAATCGTTTCAAAAACGACTTTATTTTAGAAACTTACATAGAAAACTTTGCGGAACTTCCTTACTCCTGGAAGGATATCCTTCGTGAATTTAAATTGGATGATAGCCGATATGTGTACGCCGAAAAGTGTACATACTTAGGATACTCGTAGAGTGCAGGAAATTTCATGTTCTTGAACCATGACGATTATGGAGAGTGCTTTTTTGTACTGAATATCAAGCTAGTTATCTACAACAGTTCTTCAAAAAGCATCGACGTTTTTGGGAAAGAATACGCAGTACAGAACATTCACGAGCGAGGTGTATTAGAGATAATTATCAACGAACAAGACTTACCAAAGTTTATCTGTAAACCAATTGAAGATTTCATAGATCGGACTCCGATTGACTCATTCGAAGAAAATCATAGAAAATATCTGTTCATCAAACATTCTGTACCACTGATTCCTATACAGGAAAATAACTAAACACTATGGACCAATTAGTTGCATACAAAGTATGCGACTCATCACGCCGAAAAAGACACATCATAATTGCAGCCACAAGCATTGAGAGCTTGCTGGAACATGGTATTTATTTTGTATGTATGTATGTATGGTAGCCACCATCCCTTCATGCCCTTGGCTTGGATGCAGCTCCACTTAATAGCAAGATCAAATTGAGCCACCGATCTGAATTCACAATATCGCTGTATGAAGGGCCAAAAACGGAGGGGTGGACCCGTAAGCAGAGACACTCACGCGAAATCCACGGGAAATTAAGAATCTCCTTCCAACGATACGATCCAACAATTCGAATAACCCAATTCGCAATACTTATTAAGCTTTCTACAGGATGGCTTGTTAAGAAGGGCGCGTCACTCTCACTGAAACTGTTGGAGTAGAATTCGCAGCATCACAATCGAATCGGTAGGATAAAGAAAATGATAATGCTCGTTCCCTCCTAGACTCAGGCAGTCAATCAAACCATCGTCCAATTTCAGCTTGAATGATACCCTGATGCTCCTTCCCAACCCAGTATTTATTATATATAATGTACATAATATGTCATAATATGCAATAAATGTAGTATGTAATAGAGCAATGAAATATACTATAATATTTAATTAAAATATGCCATGGTTGGAATTCGTCATCCTGTAATTTAAATATGGTTATAAATAAAATAATATGATGAAATAGTTAAAATTGTAATAATAGGCATATGATAATCATATGCAGCTTGGTGCATCTTTACAGCTCAATCAGTGGCAGATGAATATAACTCTGGAATGTGAAGGTCTTATTGCAACTAAATAAAATATAAACCATTTAATTATACATGAATCAAAAAAATATGTATTTATTCATGACATATAGATATACATAATCAGCAGAATTGAAGAGCATTTATTAATTTTAATAATATTCAATGATTTAAATTCATAGAAAAACACCTTTACATACAATGAAATAAAATATCTGTACATACTATCTGGAATCAATTTCCTTGTAAACTTGAAGCAAATGAAATTTAATTATTATTATTAATCTTTTAGTAAATATTTTCAATATGATATACTAATATATATAATGATGATATGATGAAAACAATACGATGTTGTAATAGTATACACATAAAAATTAAATGCACCTATTTGTCTTTTCTGCTGTGATGTTAGATGATTGAAACTCTGAAATGGCGAAAATTTCCAAAGTGATATAATGAAAGAAAGTTGATCACCGGGCAGCCAAGCAGAATAGCAAAGAAAATTTAAGCAAACAATTAGCCGAAATAACTTTCATATGATTATGATTACTGCCCAAAAACGGAAGCTTAATAAATCCACAAAAAAGAAAAAACAAACAGAGAAAAAAAAAAAATGAAATTTGAATTCTCCGATAACTCTTGCTTTCTACTGGGCCCATAAATAATTCTTTATATCTGTGCAATAGAAAATGAGAGATCATAAACAATTTTAGTTTTTGAATTATTAAACTTTTCTTGAAATTTTATTTAGTAGAATTTGTCGTATGATCCTTTCTAAACAAAAACGTCAAAAACCATCCTATCTTTTCAAATACATATCGTGGGTTAGGTCGGCTAAAACTTACGACGATGCATAAATGCGAACCTGAAAATAGCTTTAAAAATATTGTGAAGGGATGTTATAATATAAAATGATAGTAACAATTATATTTGTACTGTCTGCATGTCTGTAGACTGATGTCCAGCTGCAATTGTAGACGTACTTGCATTATCATTGCCACGAAGGAAACAAAAAAATTAAAATTATTAAACAACACTTGGGAATTCCATAGATGATCTGAAATTATACACCGTATAAAGAATACTTCCATTTTTTGTGGTAGGGTAAGATTTCAGCATGCCACCTTCCTACATCGCGTTGGTGGAACTGCTTCCTAAGGTATAGCTGACGCGATACAGCGTTTATTACTCAACCGCTGGATGCCAGGAGCTGTTTGAGCTGCACCTCCTTGGTGGACAGACGCTCGGAACGCACCTCCTCAATCTAGCTGAAGTCAGAAGGACAACAGTGCCCAGGCTGCACTACCAGCTAAGTACGCAACCCTTAGCTGGCGGTCTTTGTCATCTCTTGACCCGTGGAAGCATGAGGTAGGAACTTGTGAGGACCAGTGCTATGTTGCGGGGACGTACGCTCCATCCCAGTTGTCTACTCACCATTTTGCAGCCTCGGAAATGTAGCTTTGATGTTCAAATCAATTGATTCCTTTTGTTGCTTGCTTTCAAGAATAAATAAAACTAATTAAAATCAACAATGAACAAAAAGTACGAAATCAGAAATCTTTTATTTTTGAACAGCTCGACCTGCAAAGTGATGAGATAAAACTGGGAATGGTAACCCTAGATGCTATGCTTGCATCGAAGCGTGAGGGTATTTTACTTTTATAATTCTAAATACACAGGTGTGAAGAAAACGCAGCTTTTAGAGTGTGCATCGGCAAAGGACAAAGTTTTCACTCAACAGAGCAAACAGAAGATGAAAGCCAAACAAACTACTGAAATCACGGCGGCGCAAATCATAACGTCGTAGAACGAAGCGAAAATCCACATATTGCATCTAATCGGCTTAGCAACGGAACCATTAACCAGAAAATTAGAACTGTAAAACTGAACTTTTTTCGATACATTATCATATAGAAGTGATCACGGGAGTATACTAAAAACAGCCCTAGAATATAAAGTACGACCCACATATTCAAAGAGAATCTGCACATGGCAGGACATTGAGTGGAGTGGAATTCACATCAAAGAATGGCAAAAAGTGGCTCTAGACAAAAAAACGAAACGCCACCACACAAAACTGGGAACATGGACATAACTGAGAGAATGGGAAAGCAAACGTGAAAATACAGTGACGGACAATACAATAAGACCAAAGCCCGATTTTCATACAAAATGGTCATGTTTGGAGGCTTGTCTTTCACTTTCCCGTGAAGTAATTGAACTGAAATTTTGGCAATAGCCCAGAAATAACCTAAATTTTCATCTTTTATTAATTCATAATTTTTCATCCACCACTTCAGAAACTACAGACACCACCTACGACAAAACAAAAAGACCTCCTTTTGATATCCATAGTTTAGGCCATGTTGATGAGAGTGAATCACAATCTATAGTATACTGATATTAAAACGACCCGTGCATCAATAATCAAAATTCAGATCCTCAAATTTGAGCATCGTTTATGGAAATCAAAAAGTGGTCTTATTGTTTTGTCGTATGCGGTGTATGTAACTTTTAAAGTGGGGAATGAAAAATTATGGATTTCATGCAGATGAGAATTTAGGCTACTTCTGGAGAAAAACGAAGTGTGCTTTGCTAGAAGATGGAAGCAAATATTTTTTTCTCCTGTCAAATTCCCGAATTTTACTCCAATTTTGTTAATCATCGGTATTGTTGGCCAACTTGAAGAAAGCCGGAAGCACAAACTGCGTTAATCAGTGAATCCGAAAAAAAAAATATTCTGGCGCGAACAAAATTAATGGAAAATTAGTGAGATAAAACGTTTTTCGTTACTAATCAGAACTAAACGTTGAAATTACACTCACGGGCGTTAAAGTGCGGTAAAAGGTTAGTTTCAAACTGGAGGCAGAAGTCTGGCCAACTGGAGATTCGGAACAATCGGTCCATCCAGGCGCGTTAGCGCGCAACCAATCCACAGTTTCATCTTTCGTAGGGCATTGGGCGAGTCGCTGCGGTGGACAACAGTGGGAGAGTAAAGTGATAGGGTGTTTGTTGGTCCTCGAATTAACGATAAAGTGCAGAAATGCGTAACCGCCCTTCTCGGAAGAATTCGCTGTTTTCAGATGTGACGATTAAATGCGCGGTGATTGCGCGGTTTCTAGTTCTTTTTGCTTCTCGCGTGTGTGATTTTGTCAAACTGGAAGCAAAGATTGTGATTTAATTGTTGTTTGGAAATGTAACCACAGCAGAAAACAGAATAATAAATTGCCATAAAAATCGTTAGAATGCTCTGAAAACCTGACGAATGTGACCTGATTATGTTTAAAGTTATTTAAAATTTTGTAAAAATGCATATAAGAGTGCAACGTAATTAAACGTCGATTTATGCAAGCAGCTGCTTTTGTCACGAAGAGGCCATAAAAAGTGTATACAATTTTCGTGATGAAGAACCACTGCTGGAATTGTGCGGTTCTCTACTAATCAAGCTGGTAGTGGAGAAACAGGATTTGTAATCACTACTCCGTTTAGTCGTTTCCAACAAACCCGTGAAATGTAACTACGGAAAACGAAATGATTAGTGACGTGATGAGAATTTGACAGAATTAGCAGCAGACAGCTGGTTTTTATTTTTGATCCAACTTCGAGGTGAGAGCTTTCCGATTTCAGCAGGCTTTGGAATCATCGTGCATTCCAAAACCATTTATCTCAGGAGCCTGGAGCAACATGACATGAATAAAAAGTTGAATTGGTTTTTCAGCATTTCACATTAACTACTATATTACTGGCATGCGCTTATGGGCAGTATAGGATTATATTTTAATATTGTGTTTAGTGGTATTAGGATTAGATAAGCCATTTATTTCAGAAAGCATCACACTAGGCTCTGCGATCGCTCCAATTGCTATCATAGAAATGTAACTAGAACAATATAAAGACATGTTTTAACAACATGTATTATAAAATAATATCTCTCATTGAAATTATAGTTTTGATATTTGGAATGATATTTTCTGTTTTCAGCATTTCCAGGACTAGTGGGATATTAATACATATCTAATTATATTTTTCCAGTAACAATCCAGTGGATGTCAGATATGTTTTTTACATACGCATATTATGTACTCGTATTGACTTACTGTAGCCGCTTTTTACATGGTCAAGTAATTTAATTGTCTCTTAAAATGCCATATACAGCATTCAAGTTGGAAGTTTGTATTAATAGCATTTTTGTCTTCTATGATACATTATTTTTTTATGGGGTCTGCTGTCTGGTCGTTCAAAATGAACGGCATGATAGCTGCGACACGGTGACGGCCGGCTTGATGTGGACGAGTGCCGACTGCAGCAGCTGCGGGTCCAGCAGAACTTGACCGAGATCTAGGACATCGAGGAGAGCTGGTTTGCAAAGCAACAAATAATTTACTTCTACCCAATTTTGAAGACAATATCTAATATCCTGTTTTGACATACTTGATAGAAAAAAGAAGTGAAAAAAAAAACTAAGAAGTTGATGCAGGATCGAACTAAATACAAATATTCTCATTACAGCGGAAGAAACGAAAAAAAAAAATACGAAAAGTGGAACAAAAGGAGCAGGATCAGCAAGGAAACATCAAACATTACTGGTGAGATCTAAGCAATTATAAACAAATACAAAATACATACTACTAAATACGTGCCATGATCGTAACAGAACATGTTGCGATAATGGAAGTGTAAATATAGTACAAATATCCAATTGATATAAGTATTGTGTTTATGCGGGGCTTGTTGTAAGTGAAAGTGACCTCGGAATGGACGTGAGTGACCAGGCATTCTGAAATGGGTCACTGGATCTCAACAGAGCTATCACCTTTCAACACCCGGGCTAAAAATGTTTACAGTTTGGGATTAGGATAGCTGCAGACATTTTTCTTCCATAAAAGCACTGCCGGACAGTGGGAGTTGGATTGTATACACACACACACACACACACACACACACACACACTTCGAGGTGAGAGCTTTCCATCTTGATTTTTTTTGTTTCCGATTTTTTTTCCGATGATAAAGCTTTTATGTTTTTACAAACAAATCATTACGCACGACATAACCGGTGCTTTGATGGATCTATCAGCAACGTTAAAAAAATCCATTCGGTGTGCGTGAGTGCAAACGTGTGTGCGAGAGTGTGTGCCTGTACGTGCGCGTGTCCTTCTTCTCTTTTCAGAAAGTGAGTAATGGCGCTATAACCATAAGCCATAAAAGGCTACCCAACAAACATCAATGCTGAATAAGAGTTTGTTAAACAAATTTGGAGAAGTTGTTCAGCTTTTTCTTCTAGCAAGCTGAACAACTTCTCCAAATTTGTGTGAACAAGCCGTTATTCGACGAGAGTTAGTGCTCATGCCTCAACAGACAGGCTACCTCTCACGCAAGAATAGGCACTAAACTCTTGGCTTTGGAGCCTGGATACAAGTAGGAAACGTCTGTGTTCCAGCCAAAAAAAAAAAGCGGACAACAAAGGAGTGAATTAACTCTCTTAGCTTCGTCACTCCCAACGACCTATATACATAAAAATATACATAAGCTTTCTCGCCAAGGAAAGACTCCCGCACAATCCCATCCAACTTCCAACTCTAGATGTCTATGAAGGTAGCATGAGTTCTCAGCATCTTCTTTAGTAGAATCAACACTTCCCTCCCATCCCTTGCTGATCATAAGGACCTGGCCAGGTGTTGTGCAAAGAGATCGATAGATGAAGAGCCTGTCATACCCAAGGCAGCTCTTCTTGCGCTTCCATCGTCTCTACAACAGCCAACCCAGGATTATGTACGGTCGGAACATGCTATGCTATGAGAATTTAGGCTACTCTTGGACCACAGCCGAAATTTCAGCTCAATCGGTTCTCGAGAAAATGAAAGGCAAGCCCCCTAACATGACCATTTTGTATGAAAATCAGGCTTTGTCCGTATTGTCCGTCACTGTATAACACCTTTTTGAGGTAGTTACAACAGCGTCTCTATGGACGACATGATGCTTGCATGGCTGGTGAAATGTTTTAAAAGGAGTTAAGTTATATCATTTTAACGCACAAGGAACCATACAATAACTTCTTATTTTTGGTTCGAGAAAACTGCTTCGGAAGACTCTCAGAGCACATGAATGACACACAAACGGACCAAACTACAAAAGACTGACGAAATTACGAAACGCCTTATTAAACTTGTAAACGTCAAACTGACTACCAAATTTCCAAAAGGACAATTGAAAAAAAACAGACGAAAGGATTCCAAATTCATAAACGTGGCTCCTTCCAAGTCCTTTGCAACAGCGTCTTCTTGGACGACATTTTCCGTTTACGGCTGGCAAAATGCTTCGAAAGAATTTTCGCAACGATATCATCAAAGACCTGGCGTTGAGGTTTCTACACAGGAAAAAAATCTGGATTTTCATTATGATGTAGATATCAGAGCATGTAAAATTGTAATTCCTTCCACGCGAAGCAGCAACTTGCATGAAATAGTTGTAATAAAGTCGTGCTTTTGTAAAAAAAAACATCCCAAAAAAAGGGAAGTTTCCTAAATTTTTCCCGTTTTTTAATTTTTATTTGTGGTTTTGGGGGGCCTCTTTTTGTGGGGGGGAATTGGAAAAAAATTTCACTAAAGGGTGTCCACGATGAAATTGCCACACTATGAAATTGCTCTAACTTTTTAACCGTTGGGTAGAATTTAATGAAAATTTGGGTGGATTTAGTTCATAGTGCATTTTTTACATTCTGCAAGTTTTAAAGTCCTGTAATCAAAACTCGCGGAAATGGATTCGAAAGAACAGCTCGTGCGTGATAAAATCTTGCGCATTCATCACGAGAACAAGGATCTCTCGCATCGTTCCATCGCTAAAACGTTGAGAATCGCGAATTCCACGATGTCGCGAGTGATTAAGCGGTTCGAGGAACGGTTGACCACCGATCGGAAGCCCAGAAGTGAAGGAAAAAGTATTCCGTACAACACCAAAAATCACAACCGCGTAGTTGGGGCCTTCAACCGAAATCCGAACGCCTCCGTTCGGGATGTGGCTAAGAAGCTGCACCTTAGCCGAAGTTTTGTCCAGAAGGCCAAAACTAAGGCTGGGCTTCGAACGTTCAAGGTACAAAAGGCCCCTAATCGCGACGAGAAGCAGAACAAGTCCGCCAAAACCTGTGCTAGGAAGTTGTACCTCAACATGCTGACGAAAGTTGAATGCTGCATCATGGACGACGAAACATATGTGAAGGCCGACTTCAAACAGATCCCCGACAACCTGTTTTTCACAGCCAAGGATAAGTTCAGCGTTCCGGAGCATGTCCGCACTCAGAAGATGTCCAAATTTGCGAAGAAATTCCTGGTTTGGCAAGCCATCTGCACGTGCGGGAAGCGGACTGCACCTTTCGTGACCCAGGACACGATGAACGGACAGGAGTACATAAAAGAGTGCCTCCAGAAGCGGCTGCTTCCTCTCCTGAAGGCTCACAACGTCCCAACAATCTTCTGGCCGGATTTGGCCTCATGTCACTACTCCAAGGACGTGCTGAAGTGGTATGCGGACAATAAGGTCAATTTCGTGCCGAAAATGTTCAACCCTCCCAACACTCCGGAGCTCCGCCCCATCGAGAAGTACTGGGCGATTATGAAGCAGCACCTTCTTAAACGACCTAAGGTAGTGAAGACAGTCGAGGAACTGAAGAAAGTATGGGTTTACATGCAAAAAACGGTTGATTCACAGGTTGTGCAGAATCTTATGGCCGGGGTTAAGGCCAAGGTGCGGGCATTTGCGTATGGACTGTAAATAAAATACGAGTAAAATGGTAAAATGAAGTTTAATAGTTATTTCTCAATCCCTGAAAATTTGATGGCAATCGGATGAAAACTCGAATTTTGCGAATCAATTTTGTGTGTGGCAATTTCATCGTGGACACCCTTTAGATACAATTGAATGTTCAAAAAATTGATCGAAAGTACAGTGTACTGTAGTTTTGTAGGAAAGCGTAAGGAAAGAATTAAGATCCGAGCGAAACCAACATTTATTGCACCGATTCATTAAAAGGGCCCTCTCTTAGCTCAGTCGGTAAAGGCGCAGCTACAAAGCAACACCTTGCTGGAGGTGGCTTGGTTCGATTCCCGGTCTGGTCTAGGCATTTTTCGTTAAGGAAAATTTCTCGACTCCCTGGGCATAGCGTATGATTGTACTTGCCACACAATCATACCAATGCAAAAATGGTACTTGGCATCGAAAGCTCTCAATTAACTGTGGAAGTGCATTTAGAAAACTAAGTTGAGAGCAAGCAATAAGCTTATTTTGAAAGCAATAAGCTTGAAATGCTTACAAGAAGAAGATCATTAAAAGAAGTTAATAGGATGAAACAAATCAACCATTGCAATTAACTTCTTGAGATTCATAGCGCTGGATCGATTTGTAGTTGCCTAAGTTTTACCTTTGAACAGATTAACCGAATCAGCTTCTATTCAGTGAATTCAATCATCCTTAGTAATCTTAGCTGGGAACAGCATCCACCTCATCCCTGAAAAGGAAAACGAATTCTGTCAACCGTGGATCTTAGATCCGTCACCTGAGTAAAGAAAAGAGCAACATCCAATGATTGGGCCGTTTGAGGTATGGGAAATTATACTTGCTAGAACATGTGGAGTGTGGCAAAAAATAAATTAAGAAACTTTTTCCATCAACACTTTGACTTTTTTTTCCTGTACCGTCAAACGGGGTAGCTTTGATAGGATTTTCGCCAACCTTTGTCATATGTTGTCCAGCAATGAAACATAAAACTTCATAATTTCAAAAAATGGAATGGAGATCCAGGAATGGATTTTAGAACTGATTGTATTAAACAAATGGTTTCATGTTTCAATCGAGTTCAGATAGTGGATTGACTGAGAAATCAACTGAAACATTTCAGATTTTCCCTTCCCGTGATTTGTTGTAGTGCTCTGCAACAACTGTAGTTAGTTAGTACTCGAACAATTTTAGTTTTATTCCAGCCGTATAACACTTCTCTCGGCTTTATTGATAAATTTACAATCAAAACTGTTTTGTCTACCAACACCTCCTCTATGCTTCTTTCAAGCCGAAATTTGTTCAAATTGGTCTACTCTATAGACGGTTGTGAAAACAAGTTAATAAAACCTTTATAAGAACATAAAGATTTTGAAAATGTTCTAGTGGAAGATGTTATGACCACTTAAGAACCTTCATAAAACCTATTGGCTGCCATGAAAACCAGAATGCGGCTAAATGGCCACAGCTGTCAAACTTCACTGTGAAATCGAGGTTGGTTTTTTGTTGTTCTGCTTTGTTCGATTCTCTGATCTTCTGATTCATTTAGCAGTAAAAAAAAGGTCTAGTGTTCCGGGAAATTTTTTTTGATAGCAAAATATCCAAATTGTGTTTTCTACAGCGTATTATGCTCCAAATTATATGCGAATTTATTTTTATGGTGAATATTGGCGCGATAAGAGCCGAAAATTAATGCGCTTCGGAAATTATGCAAATTTACAACAACATAAATCAAATTTTAAAAAATACATTCGATAAATTAATCATGAATTTCCTGAAAAGTGCTTGGAATTGGATGAGATTATCTAAAAGAATGCCGAAATAAGTCTCCGACCTACAGTTTATTTGCATACCATTGAAAATTTGATGCATTTATTTTTCCATATTTCAATTATTTCTTATATTTCAATATGGCGATTGGAAAATAATCACAGTTTTGCCATAAAGCCAATTTTTCTTCGCAATGACTATTATAAAACTATTTGGTCTTATGGTGACTTCCTTCAATGCCAATTTGCCGTTTAATGCATTTACTGTAGGCAAAATGGTTTTAAAATGCTTTTTCAACTGACCATAATAAGATAAAATCAATGAGTCCTAAAACGGCATTTCAATACAGCATTTTACGAGTTCATAAAGTCGAAATAAAACCTTTGATAGGAGTAAAAGGAATTTGAGAAACAAGGTTTTAAGATCGTTCTAAACAAGCTGTGTAGGTTCTCATAAACCTGACCTGACTAGGAAACCTATTTGCACTTCTTGGTGCCATAATAAAACCAAATTGATTTCAAGTGGCTTTCATAAAACTTTGATAAAACTTAATAAAGCAGGATGGTGTTAGCAATGTTACTTGGGTCTGTTCTGCACTTTGTTTGGCATTTTTATACTCTTGTAGGTCTTCAGGTTGTTCCGTCTCTTAATACGTTGAATCATTCCGACGATGGTCCCGCTTTGTTGGCCAAATCACGTATCCACATTGATTTTTCTTCCAAATATGAGCTACCACTATCTGATTCAGTTTAGGGTTGGCAGAACCGGGTTGTCTGCCTCTTCCTGGCAGTTCATCCAAAGAACAGTGTTCCCCAAACTTGGTTATGATGGGTTTTGCACTCACGTGATGAATTCCAAAGCGCTTCGCCAATTGTCGCATAGTTACATCCTTAACACCTAGCCATGTGTTTAAAACCTTAATTTTCGCGTCTTCTTTAATGCGCGATTTTTTGAAAATGAAGAATTTAAACCGTGCAAACAAGTAAACAAACGAAAGATGACAGTTAAATGCACAGCATGCTAAGATAAACATTAAAACCATACAAATACACGCGTACATCGCAAATGTACGTGGATAGCTCATTTTCGATACATTCCATATCAGCTCTGCGTCGTTGCGGATCGCCAGCTGCATGTGACGTGGTATGATTTGGTCGACGCGTTGTCACGGGTTGGTATTTCCTGCCATCTCGAGCACTTCATCGGCCAGGTATTTCACCACCGCAGCGAAATAGACGGGGCTCCAGCACCAACGCACTCGGTGTAGAGCCCTTCCATAGCAGACAGTGAATGCCAACGAGTGGGAGCTGCAATCCGGTGACGGTGCGTAGCCGAGCACTGACTCAACATCTTTGAGATCGCTGAAAGACTGAAGGAAAATTTCAACGTGTCCCCCTTAAATATCTTTTCCTGATGCATAGGAGACGTTCCTTACTTAAATATGAAGTCTGTGCTAGCAAAGCACTGTGTATTTGGTAAATTTACTCTGAAAAATCGGCATTATAAAACACACCTTATATTTTGCGTTAATTTCAATAGTTGAATGTTAAAAATCAATAGTTTTTAATATTTAAATCGAAGCGTAGAAAATGTTCCGATCGACAGCAATGGGATGCGTCGGAAGACGGAAGATTGACACGCAGACTAATTTTAGTTTGCTCGGCATGGGTGAACAGAAAGTACGGAGAGATTTTTTTTTATTGTTGCTTCAGAATGTAGCATGCATTGTTTCTAGACAAAAAATTGAAAAGGGCTTACCGGCTGTTAAATAAAAAAGTAAGCCAAAACAATGACATCATAGAAGAGGAGAAATTTACTCTCACTTCATGATTGCGCAAATGGCATGCGAGAAGAAAACATGCTTATGTTTGTTTACATAAACTGATGGACTCTTTTCGAGTATTGATGACGACCATAGTGACTTTAAGTGAGTAGTTCTTGAATAATAACATACTGACCAACATTCTTTTTCTTTCTTGAGGGCTCTGAAGACTCACTCTTAAAAATAATGAATTTTACGCGTGACGTAATCCTTACAGCCTTGAAATATTTTCAACTCAAATTTACACATTTTTCCGTTTTAAGTTTATTTGGATGCATTCTTAAATCCTCGTTCGAAACATCTAATAAAACATACAAGTACACGTAAAGTCATTGTCGTCGGCTTCAGCATTAGCGTTGTGCAATTCCTAGAGTCGATTTCACACGTCGTGATAAGTTTATCCGGAATGGTGTCTTGATAAGCTTGTTATTAATTGGTGTGCGGAAACAGCACAATTAATTGAAAAATACATTCAGGTGTATCAAAGTTTAGAAGCGCAGTTAATTTAAAAGTAGAATTTAAAACCTTCTTACTATGTCAAGGAAGCACCGCCAACGCCAAGGAACCAAAAAAAAAAAAGAAACTAAATTATCATCACTGTCCGACACTCGGTTGTGAATGATACAACATAAGACGTAACACATGCCCACAAGGATGTTTCTTTCCTGGCCTTTTAAATTTTAAAAAGGGGTTTTTTTGTCCCCCCTCACAAAGTCGGAATTTTTTTTTTTTCCGGGGTTTTAAAGTGCTGTGGGGGATTTTTGTGTGTCAACTGCTCGAAGATTATTCTTTCTCCCCCCTCTCTCCCTCTGATGTTGCTGCTGCTGTTACAACCCCCCCCCCCCCCCCCCCGCCAGGTAATGTTGTTGGTGGGGGTGGTTTGCAAAAGTAATCATTTGTATTTAATTAAATAAATTTTTTTTTTTTTTTGTAGAGATAAAAAGAAATATGTTAGTTTTTTTTTAATTTTTTTTGAAATTTTTGGATAGGTATTTACTTGCAAACAAATTCAACGCCCTTGCGAGCGGCCTTCCGACAGTTAACCGGAACATGTTTAAGGCATGTTTTTGAGTTCTTTCTTTGTTTTATTTATCAATTCCTCCTCAGTTTTCGCGACAAAATTGTTGGAGTAGATCTTACGCTTCAGGTTGGCCCAGGAATTCTCGATGGGACGCAGCTGGGGGACGTTGGGCGGGTTCGCCGACTTGGGTACCACATCGATATTCAGCCATTCCATCTCCTCCATCGATCGCTTCGAGTAGTGGGCCGACGCCAAATCAGGCCAGAACACCGCGTCTTTGCCCTTAAGGTATTTTTTTTATGAACGGCGCTACTTCCGGCATGCATTTCGTACTATAAATTTCCCCGTTCACGGTCAGTCCGGAGCGAAAGAAGAGCGGCTTTGATATCAACCTTCTCGCTGATTGTCGCTGATTGGTGCCTTTCAGTAGCACCTTCTTGGGGAACTTGGTGTGTGAAATGAACTTCACGTAGGAGCTCACTTCCTTCGTGAAGGAAGTAAAATACGAAGTGCCCTGCCAGTCGTTGCCATCCAGGGTGAGATAGGTCTCGTCGTCCATCACCACTGCCACGTCGCGATTCGCGGAAAATCGAGTT
The DNA here is from genome assembly GCA_024533555.2 of Aedes koreicus. Taxonomy (NCBI): domain Eukaryota; kingdom Metazoa; phylum Arthropoda; class Insecta; order Diptera; family Culicidae; genus Aedes; species Aedes koreicus. Next base: position 31,247 of record JAHHFK020003539.1, read on the forward strand.
GATCATCATATTCAGCCACTGCCGCTGCGTCATTACCTCCAGCTTCGAAACCAGTTGACGCGACTTCCGCTTCCTGACATGTATGTTCATGTTCGCTAGGTACTTTTTCACTGTTTGGCCGGTTGAACCGACCTTCCGGCCAAGCGCACGCAGCGATGTAGCCACTTTTCCCTCGGTCTTCCTCTTAAGCATCCTATGGAGCTTCTTGTCGCTCAGGGTCGTCGGCCGTCCGGAACCGGGCTTTCTTTCGATGCTCTGATTGTTGTCTAATAGTACCAAGATGTTGTAGATGCCGGATCGGGCGTATTCGGCGTCCACAAAGTGCCGCACGATGTCCGTTTTCGACACGGCGAGCTGCCGTTCTTTGAACGCGCACACTTCGGAACGGAGTTGCTTCACTGTTTTTGCCATCACGGTTAGAGTTCAACTGATAGAGCTGTCAAATATTGTCTGCTGACTCATGGATTACTATGATTGATGCTGTTCATGGGTACACACTTAGATATTATGGATTTTACATGAGACGTAATTCATGTTTAAAAAATCTCGAGGAACGTAAAGAAAGATTTCGTGTAAAATTATGTCTCCTGAAACTGACACATACGCATTTCGACGAAAGGTGTATTTGATTGAATTTATTTTCTCATCTCTTTAGACTCATTCTTATGTGCTAAAGGACGCTTGCATGTGTCGGTTTTCGGAGACAGACATTTACATGACATTTTGGTAGTGTGTAGTTTCGTCAGTGCGGGTGAAGGTAAACTCCTGGAAAATCGGCAATTTTTGTCCATATTTTTAAATGCATACGTTTAAAGTATGTTTAAAAATCGAATTTTAATCTTAATTAATCTAAATTAATTATGATCAAAAGAAGGCAGGGCAATGCATTTTGAATTACTGGAACCATAGGTGCAGTGAGTCTAAGTCATGGATCTAAAATGACGCTCCCTTCATGTGCATCCAAGTAAAATTAAATTTACATGACTCTCTCTAATTGTGTACAGTTTGTAGAACATAAATTTAGATAAAATCCATGATCCTTCTGTATGAAACTCATAAAACTTATTCTTAGATTTCATTGACTGTTAGAGATAGAATTTCAATTGCAGCAAGCTTGTTTAAGTGGGATGGTAGTTGATCCATAATGCCATGCTCGACCAAATCTGAAATACTGGGTATCGTGGAATCATGCATCTCATGTATATTTTTGTAAGTTTTGTGCATTATTGGAAAATCTATTTTTATTAAAGTTAATAATAAGTAGATAACACCGACTTAATAATTGAAATTTTTGTTGTTGAAAAAATGTTAATCAAATTTGCAGTAAATACATAAACATTCGAGTTCAAAACCTCTATAAGGTATGACGGTAAATCAATAGCTATGAAAGCATACATTTTTTTTCCGAGCATAATATACAGAGTGCATTAAATCATCAAGTTCAGGGTCGTCTGCCCTATTAAAGCTACCCACATTATCAAAGGTACCCCGTTTTATGGTACCTATCTTTCCTCGACTCGCCTTCAACGCCCAACAGTGCGTTACTGAGAAAAACGGTTCAAGGTCTCCCAACGAAACCGACGACGATAGCAGGGAGGAAGAGGATGGATACAATTGCGTCATCTGCAACAAGGTCAAAGTCAATAAAACGTCGCCGTCGCTGTCACAGGGGGATTGAAAATGATGCCGATTAGTACTTTTTCGGTTACGTAAGAATGAAGAATGCAAAATCTGCATACAGTGAGCTTAATAAAATCATATCGCATAACGTTCATCGATCCACCCATCGAAACTGTCAATTACCTGAATTAAATGATTTACGTTGAAAAGTTTTCTTCTACGTTATCTCAATTTTGCCATTCTTATCGGTTTATCCTTTTATTGTTTTTGACATGAGCAATTTTCAGCATCAACGGGGAAAACATAAAACGGAGGCAAACTCTGTTGAAGATAAGTTCCTTCCCCTGGGGACGACGGTCATTGATTTTAACCGTCCGAGATTTTCGTTTTAACCTTCTCCGGGAAGTTCCAGGAAAACCGTCATCAACTTTATGGGCAGCAAGCTAAAGGGCACCGCATGCGGGAAGAGTGGCTTGCAACGTGTGGTTTTCCTTTTGTTTCCAGGATGAAAAAAATCTTCCGCAATCCTTTACATCTTCCAGCAACGGTTCAGAAATAAAAAATGGACAAGAAAAGGGTTTTTGTAGCGAGAAACGTAGCTAATTAATAACGTTCCAGCAGCGTCACCCGGTCGATTTTTCTTCCGTTTTGCTGGAGACATCATCATCGTCAACATCATTCATGACAAGGGCAATGCAATGGTCAGGGAGACAACCAATCAAGTTATGTTTTTGTGCTCGGGAGACATTACCGATTATCATGTTTGAACAAATTAATCAATACTTAATACTACTTTAGTACAGAAGTTGGATCTTAGCAACCCTTGTTTCGAAACTGACGTATTTTTTTTGCTTTTGGCGAAATCCCAGATTACAACATTCGATCGAATATGAGATATAAAATTAGAATAATGGGAAATTATATAATCATCCGAGTGTCGTACTATATATAGACTGTTCCGAAAAATATAAATACACTTTCTTTCTCAAATAAAAAAGACCATACTATAATTTTTGATTATTTTATTCTCAAACATAGTAAATAACAATGTTTTCTTTCCATCTTCATTTCAATTTGCTGGATTTATCGTAGGGTAGGCAAATTTTCCCTTAACACTATTTATAAGCTTCTGCACAGCTATTGGTAAGTATTGTGAGATGAAGCTACGCACAACATAATAAGGAGTGTATCGAATATAAGCTATCCACATACATTTGCGTTGTACGCATGTATTTGTGATGGTTTTTTATGCTCTGAACACTGCATGCTGTGCGTTTGACTGTCAGCTTTCTTTTGTTTACTTGTTTGTGCGGTTCAAATTCTGCATTTTCAAAATGTCGCGTATTGAAAAGGAAGTGAAAATTAAGGTCCTGGACACATGGCTAAGTGAGAAGGGTATTACTATGCGAAGTGCAATTTGACTAGTTTAGTCATGTAGATGAACGTTTCATGCTATTCAAACTTCGATTCACTCATTATGTCATATATCTGTTTGATGTTTTGCGTTAGGACATGTTTGTTTACATCTGAAGTCTTGCGTGTTTGCATATTATGTTGTATAAATGTAGCAACACAAGTCTTCCGAATTTTAAGAAACAAACATATTCATGGAATGTCAAATGCCAACACAACTAGTCAGGTATGTTTCGTTCGTGTCGTATTGGACGTTGAATGACCGACTCTGTACTTTTCAATAAGACTTAAAACTATCAAATATCTATTTATATCACATTTATGTTTACCGCAAACACATTCAGGAACATAATTCAGTTATGCCAGTATGATAAAAAATGCTTTTGCCTATTCCTTGTACGATTGAACATTATTTGCAATTGCTAGTATTAGAAGTATTAGCAAAAACTGAAGTATAATCGACAGATCATCAAAGTATAGTAGATCCATTTAATTTACTTTAATTTGCTTACTTTCCTACTCCTGAATTATCTTATGGTAAAAAGAGTAACTATGTCCCCATTTGCGCTGATTTAAATAATGATGATATGGTTTAAGAGAATTCTAATTGTTCCATTTCTCACATGTTGAACTGGTCGAGTGGTAAGAAGACCAATCTAGTAAGCTTAGAGTTTATGGTTCAAACCTAGTTCATGAATACCTTTTTGAAAACTGACAATGGTTTGTTTTACTGAAGCCCAAGATTTTTTGTTTATGACCATAGTCGAACTTAAATTATGTTTCATAGGCTCCACCTTCTACGCTATTTTAATTCTATAGTAGTATCCTAAATAGTTTTCAATCACCGAAATGGCAACATTATTATTTGTCGCATTAAAGCAAAAATGCATACAGTTAAACATTTGGTGTTACTTGGGGTTTCGCCATTAAAAAATCTTGTTTATATTTTTTTTTTACTTTGTTTACACCCAGCTTGCTTTTACAAAACATATCACTATGTTATAAGCATGCTGTTGGAAGCATCCATAGAACATAATATTTGTCTTATGGATGTTCTACAAAACATCTGGTATGACCTAAAAGATGTTCAAAAATGCCACATTTATTGCGCTTTTTCGGTTATATGCGTGTATGAAATTAAGTTATTGACGTTAGAAAAAAAAAACATGAGCTTGGTCTAAAACGTGTATTATTAACATGAATATGACAAGTGGTGTTACTTGGGATCATCATCCCTTATACATGTACGCATCCTTAGCGTGGAGGAGAAAGAGAAAGAAGTACGAGGCCATCCGCTGTGCCATAACTGTTTGCGGAAGGGGTATCTAGTGGAATATTGTTTGTCATTTTATTGTTTGTGTTTTTTCGTTTTTTTTTTCAAATAAACTACATTTTCTAAAAAAATTGGCCTTTTTTTTAAAAATAAAAGCAAGTCAAATGTTTTTTTAAAGAGAGGAAAAAAAAACCCTATACACCGTATCCAATATATTCTCATACAAAATAAAACTCTATTTATTTCAAATCGATAACCCTGATTTTCTTGATAACTTAACCCATTATATTGCAATATAATACAGATCAACTACAGCATATGTTTTGGAATAACACCGCCTTTAACCTTCTTGACCAGCTCCAGACGTTTTTTCGAAACCGTCACAGGCGGCACGCACGACTTCCATCGGCATTTCGTCACAAATTCGTTTGATTACGGTTTTGAGTTGGTTCATATTTGACGCCCTGTGGTCATTTACCTTTGCCAGCATGTATGACCATACGAAATAATCCAAGGGATTCAGATCTGGTGAACTGGGAGGCCATTCATTCTTGTCCAAAAAGTCGGTCAAATTTTCTCGGCACCAGCCCTGAACGAGATTTGCAGTATGCAATGGCGCTCCGTCCTGCTAAAACACATAGTGATCATCTCCAAACACCTCTTGTGCATATGGCTTGACAATTTTCTCCAAAACTTCCGTTTTATAATGTACGGCATCAACTTTAACGCCTTTTTCGATGAAAACCAGTGGTAATTTGCCTCGCTTGCAAATTCCTCCCCAAACCATCACTGACGCAGCACTTTGGAACCGTGGAATATTCCTATCACTCTCTGGAACAGTTCTCGAAGAGAGAGCCCACAATCTGTTGTTCTGGACATTGTGGGATTGTTGCAAGAGGAATAAATTTTCTTCAGAAAAGATAAATTCTTCCCCACCGTGCCGCGACAAAAGCAGACTTGCTCTTTCGAGTCGTTTCTGCTTGGAAGGTTCCGAAGCTCCGTGAACCATACGTTTCTTGAAAGCTGGAATCCGAGGTCATTTTGCAGTACATTGTGCATTGGCGATCTCGAAACATTCAGATCTGCGGCCATTTTACGTACAGAGCGCTGTGATTTTCGTCTAATCCGTTCCCTGGCTACTTTAACAACTCGTGCAGTTCGCACCGTACGAGTATGACCGGATCTCTTCCGGTCATCAAACGAGCAGGTGTCAAGGTACCTTCGGATGGTTTGGTACACAAAATCCGGCTTTACTCCGAGATTTTTCAAATTTCTGAAAAAAGCGCCCGGGCGCTCACCTTTCAAAAACTATTTTATCACCACAGCACGAAACTCCTTCATCGCTGGTAAAAGATAAACACCGAATGAAAACAATCGGACATAACCTAAAGGCGTTTGTATAAAAATAGTGCAAAACTACACCAACACATACGTGAAGCATGTTGAGTAGTTGCACGACACCAATGCAATGGGAAAGGTGTATGAGAATATATTGGACACGGTGTCTCAGTGAGTTGTACACTCATTGTTTATTTCTAACCTTTCGATACGCGTGCACAATTTGCAGAACGAGCAACCAAGCGAGATTTTCTCACGTGTGTTGTGTTTTTTTACTCCAGCGCGTTGCCCGAAAGGTTAAAATGACTCAGAAAAGAGTCCTATTTGGCCACCATATTTAAGGATAGACTCTATCATTTTCCAAATCACACGACTTAAAAACTACTGCGATTCCGTGATGGAGATTGTTTACTAATGTATGCTGCACTGCACACAGTTTTCAAGCCCTGTACTTTGAAAAAAAAAAAAAAAAAACTAAGCAATACATCAAATCAGTATAATATGGCATCTAATTAACGAATTTAGCATAACATCCCATTCACACTACAACTTATAATACGTTATACAGACTATATTGATAGTAGCATCTATACATCTAGTTTTCATTGGACATAATTTGCATGGCATTTGATATCAAGATACTCTATATCACGTAATGTAGGTTGTACTCAAGCAACACCAAACCATCATAATTAGTTACAGCAACTTGACTGTGATGTCATTGAGTCAAGTGTGCTACTAGGGTAATGTGAACGGGGTTTAATGTTACAAATTTCTGTCTCTAACTGTCTTTTCGAAAGGATAAAAGATACAAAAAGAGAAAGTAATTACACGGCCATCCATTTTAACTCAGTTTTGAGTCGTTTTTGACTCACTTGAATGACTTGTAACAGGGATAGACAAGTCTACAAATCAAAAACATCCAACTGGTTTGAGTCCATGTTTTTGATTTGTCGACTTGTCAATCCCAGTTACATTTACTCAAATTTAAGTGGCTCCATTTTTGACGAAAGTGAGTCAAAACTGATTCAAAGTGGCTGGCCGTGTGTTGGTTGTGTTTCTCTTTTTTTTTTTAAACAATATCGAGAGAGCGAATGCAAGGCACCAAATCAATAGTAAGCTTATTATGAAAATACCATTTAGTATTTTCATTTATACGTGAATGAGATGACATTTGATAGTTGACATGCTCCCATTTGACATACATTTAGAAGAGGGGCTTATTTATATCCGGTTGTGATTACCTGTCAAACGCTGAAGTAACGGAAAAAGACGTGTTCAAGCAATGCTATAGCGCTGAGTGGGAAAAAGCAGAAAATACATGAAGAGGCCTGAGAAGACGTCAACTTGTTTTGGAAAACTTTCAAAGAATATAAATTTGACTTGGCATCTAAGGTAAAAGCAAAAATAACCGCATTTGCTCTAATTGTGGACTGTTTTTTTTTGCGATAAAAGTGAATGCAGATTGTCTAAGAAAATAAGGCCACCCAAGATTCTGCAGCAACGCTAGGAAGAAATTCTTTGTGAGGTCGACGTGAACGGAGCTACGGAAGTTCTTTGCATAGAATCACGTTTCGTCGAAATCATTGGGCTTAACAACCAAAAAAATATCCCACTAGAACTTCCACTGACGAGCTTTAATAACTGGTTCAAGCAGCTATGGTTTGAGCATCTTAAGCATTTGCATAATTGATTGTTTTTTTCATTTTTGCAATTTTTATGAAATAAAATAAGAACGAATAACGGAATTACCTGATTGTTTGAGTTTCATTTCATAATTCGTTCCTCAAACATATTGTAGAAAATTTTCCACACATATTACATTTTTTTTTGATAAAGTCTACGTAAACTTTAAGCAGGGGGGGGGGGAGGGGGTTGGCAAAAGTCTACTAAAGTCTACGAGGGGGGGGGGGGGTTTAAAAATGTCAAATTTCGGTCTACGTGGTTTATGAACAGTCCCCAAGTTTTAAGATATTCATTGAGACACTCTCACTTTGGCCGCTCAACATAGTTCGACGGATGCATATGAGAGATCATTCCCGAGTCTCCACGCATCAGTTCAATCCCATCACATCTAATTATAGAAGCCAAGCACCATTTGACTAAGTGAAACATTTGGAAATGTCAGCTTGGGATCTATCACATTCGTATTCTCAACTCACCAGTATTGCATATTTCACCCAACAAACCTGAAAAAAGCCAGAGAATTAAAAAAAAACTACATGGAAAAGCCCATTCTACTGCAGGATGGACGGCGTGATGAAAAGAAAAAAAACCTAACCTGCGATCGTGTCGCTAGAAACTCATTTTATTTCGACATCAAATTTTTTTTCGCAGAGTTCATTTCTCGCCGACACATTCACACACAGCTCCCCACCGGTCTTGGTCAGGTCAGTTCTGATTTTAACACCGAAAAGCGACGAAAACAAATTGAGGAACAGATTCAGACGTCCTCCATTTTCAAACAAAAACTCAACTTTTCCTAACTTTCAATTTGCTCAACTACATTGTACAAACTATTCAACTACTGGAACCAATAACTGCATCAAGCAAGTTGAACCCTCTAAAGAGAGCAATCCATGCTAATACATTTAAAGCTACAATTGAAGGATTTGGTGAAATTAGAGTCCCCCGAAGCAACTTGTGCTTCTAAGCAACTTTATGCTTCTACCGACTTCCAAGCTCATCGCAACAGCACCACCCGGGGGATACTTGGTCCTATACCCAATGATTTCACCATCTCCAATCCGCTCAACCAATCGCAATGTTCTGCGATATAGTGGGCGGAATACTATAATTTGAGACAACTCAATGCAGACGTCCTCCAAATTTGGCAGATCGACAGGCAATCGGTGGACAACCACACAGCACCTCACAGCAATATACCTAGAGGTGGGCCGGAAGTTTTGATGGGCTACATCCCCCCAGGTCAAAGTCACAGCTGCTTGAAGATAAACAATTCTTGGGAATTCAGATTCTTCCGTTTATGGGCATACGCTGAAGCATTCTCGACGGCAGCCATTACCTCCAAATTTAGAATTGATGTATCTCAGAATCTGTACTAGATAATGGATATTTAATCACATCAGTTTGTATGTAATACACGGAGCAGCAATTCACTTTAAGGGAATATGTTAGAACATAGTAAGCGTTGGTATATTTGTTAAATAAAGATTAATTAGTTACTTGCACACTAACTTGATCAGACGTTTCTATCAAAACGTCAATGCTAATGCTAATGCTCAATGCTAATGGCGACCCAAGCAACACTAAATCGTTAAAGTCGCAGCAAACTGTTTGTGATTAAAGCAATTCACAACAAAAGAACCCCAACGGATGAGTAACTACTAGAAGAATACAGAAGACCTGTGCATTTTATACTTTCTCAAGAATTCTTGATACACTGGCTATGTTTGACATAGTTTTGTGATTCATTTTTCGTTTTCATTCTGGTCTCCTATAATCGAAAAACCGAGTTGAATGGCACCACTCACCTTGTTCTTCTACGAGGTTCCGACTGTATAATATGTCCATACACCAATCTCAAAACTAACCGGATATCATTCTCGTTTTCTTTCAGAACGCCTCGCCAGCCAGCAGCGTCCACCGACGAACCGGCCAGCACCACAAGCTGTCAGCGTCCCCGTATCATCAACCGGCGATGGCTTACTACGATCCGAGGACGACGGTGGGCACTTTCCTGTCCCGGTACAGTGCCAGTGTCACCGGCATATCGGGCAGCACCGGGACGATGGCCTCCTCGATGGAAGACTTGTTCTTCAACATTACCCCGACAACGACGACGACGATGGCGACGGCACTTGGCGTCAGCACGGCCGGCACCACCGTCGGAAACGAAACCGAAATTGTGGCGGAAAGTGAACCCACCTACTCGTTGGTCCAGATCATCATCCTCGGTATCATCGCCACGGTGCTGAGTATCCTGACGGTGGCCGGCAATGTGATGGTGATGATCTCGTTCAAGATCGACAAACAGCTCCAAACAATCAGCAACTATTTTTTATTCTCGCTTGCAATTGCGGACTTTGCGATAGGACTGATATCGATGCCACTGTTCTCGGTGACAACCCTGCTGGGCTATTGGCCCCTGGGACCCCACATATGCGACACGTGGCTAGCACTGGACTATCTGGCATCGAATGCGTCCGTGTTGAATCTGCTAATCATTAGCTTTGATAGATATTTTAGCGTAACTAGGCCTCTGACATATCGAGCGAAACGTACAACGACCCGGGCGGCGATCATGATCGGGGCCGCCTGGGGGATCAGTTTGCTGCTGTGGCCACCGTGGATCTACAGCTGGCCCTACATTGAGGGCAAGCGGACGGTGCCGGAGAAAGAGTGCTACATCCAGTTCATCGAGACCAATCATTACATTACCTTCGGAACGGCCATTGCCGCCTTCTACGTACCGGTGACGGTGATGTGCTTCCTCTACTACCGGATATGGCGGGAAACGAAAAAGCGGCAAAAGGACCTGAAGAACCTAACCGGGGACCGGAAGAAAGATTCTTCCAAGCGGTCCAACTCGAGGTAAGTGGTTTGCTGTGGAGTGGGCTGCGTTCGCTTGAATTTGCTCAAGTGGAAGCGATTTGAAATAAACTGCTGAAATGGATGCACTTTAGTTTAGCAAGCGTGGCCGAGGGTCGGGGGCAATTGTTCTCCACTCATTTATTGCCGCTCGGCGTTCTCCGCTCAACTTGTTACATTTTAATGTGTTGCTTCTTTGTTTTCGAATTGTAAAACACCAGATCGAGCTGCGGTGTTAAAAATGCGATAAAAATCGCTTTTATAACCCGGAAGGCAGCCTCTTGTTGGACAATTTACTAGTTCGCAGCCCGGCAACGAGCGAATGGGTTTGTAGGTTGTTACTTGTAGGACGAGATGTTGAGAGAGCAGTTTGTGTGAAATAAATATTTCGAACATAAATACGGTTCGGTTGCTTGGCAGTAGGGCTTGGATAGTGGAATGGTAAAATTCGCATAGTAGTTGGTTCCGTGTTAAAGAACAAAAAAAATTTAGAACTGGAGGGGAAATGACAGGGATGGAGGAGGGGGAGGTGATTTGTTTAAATTTGTGTGATGATGTATGTAGCATCATCAACGTTGCATCATCGAGTAGGCAGCACTCATCTACTGGCAACATCATGCCCGACGAGAGAGAAATAAATTTAAACAATGCCCATTATTTCTGCCTTCTGCGTCTACACCATATTGTATGGATTATTTATGATTTATTTTGATGGGCAAATGCACTGACCTAAAGGTGGATTCTGAATAAACCCCCTAGATTATTTGAAAAAATATACAACGCTGAGAACGATATTTTACTGGCTTCGCATGCCAAAGTGGTGACCCCGAACGTTCCTAGTAAAAATCAAGGCAGTTTCGCATTCTGCTATCGCCCTCGAAGTTGTAATCGACCGTACAAGTGAGTTGGTGAGCAAAAATGCCTGACCCGCCAAAGTCAGAACCAGAACCCGGTGTGCAATTGTTGGAATCAATAAGTGCACCGCGCCTCCAACCGCCGAATATGAGTGAATCTAACATCGAGTCGTATTTTCTCTCGTTGGAACTCTGGTTCGCTGCCTCTGGTTTTGGTATTCATGCTCAATACGATGCGCGGAAGTACAACATTGTGATGGCGCAGGTACCCCCGAACAAGCTCACGGAGCTGCGTTCGATTATTGATGGTGTGTCGGCCAACGACAAGTACGCGTACATCAAAAGGAAGCTCATCGAACATTTCACCGATACCCAACAGAGACGATTGCATCTCGTTCTGTCGGATATGCCACTCGGAGATAGGAAACCCAGCCAATTGTTCAACGAAGTGAAGCGCGTTGCTGAAAATTCCCTTGGAGAGACTTTGCTGTTGGATTTATGGGCTGCGGTAATAGCATCGAAAGGTGACGCTGCTGATAGGACGACTATTGCAGATGCCATCGTCGACTCGATGGGCCTTCGAAACATCAATTTGATGAGATCAATTCCATCGATTTGAAGGCACAACAGACACCTACGGCATCATCGTATGTTGCGCAGATCCCAGTGCAAAACCGCATCGAAACTCTTCATCGAGAAATTGCCCAGCTGACGAGTAAACTCGAGAAGGTACTTTCGTCACGAGGCACTGGCAGTTTTCGAGGACGATCACGCTCGCGCTCACACAGCCGTGGTAAGCCAGAATTTGTGCACCGTGATAAAACACCGGCTAACGAACTTTGTGGTGTTTGGTTGATGTGTTGAAAATGGTATGAGGTGATGCATTTTTTTTTTTCTACAACATTTGTTGTTTTTTCGGGTTTTTTTGTTACGGATGACACCCCATGAAACTTTTTGCCGCCAACGGGACACCAATCAAGGTCTACGGAGAAGCACTACTGAAAGTGAATCTTGGTCTTCGTCGAGAGTTCTTGTGGACGTTCCTTATTGCTGACGTTACCTCAGATCGATCTTAATCGCAATCACCTCATCGACAACACAACAAGTCTCGAATCGGCAGGAGTGCTAGTGAGTATTCCATCAAGACATTCAGTGCAGCTTCACCGTACGCTGAAATGTTAGCCGAATTTCCAAACATCACACGACTAGCTCCACAAGGTACGGTAAGCAAATCAACCATTGTCCATCGTATCGAGACAACCGGCCAACCTATCTACACGAGACCGAGGCGTCTTCCACCGGACAAGCTGGAAGCTGCCCGTACCGAGTTCGAACACCTGATGAAGCTTGGAATTGGCAGGCCATCCAGCAGTAACTGGGCCAGCCCACTGCATATGGTGAAGAAAGCTGATGGATCTTGGCGCCCGTGTAGAGATTACCGTGCTTTTAACGCACAGACTATTCCTGATCGATACCCACTTCCGTACCTTCAGGATTTTACGACCATTTTGCAAGGTAAAACTATGTTTTCCAAAGTCGGCTTGTATCAAGTTCCAATCCATCCTGGGGATATCCCGAAAACGGCTATCACGACGTCGTTTGGACTGTTCGAGTTTTCTTACATGACGTATGGATTAAGAAATGCTGCCCGAACATTCCAACGGCTCATCCATGAGGTCCTTCGAGGATTGGACTTCGTATTTCCGTATATTGATGACTTGTTCATTGCCTCATCGTCGCCTGAAGAGCATCGTGAGCATTTGCGCCAGCTGTTTGAAAGACTGAAGCAGCACGACCTGGCAATTAACGTTGCCAAATGCGAGTTTGGACCTACGGAAATCACCTTTCTAGGACACAATGTATCCGCCGATGGAATTCGTCCTTTGCCAGAACGTGTGGAAGCTGTCCAAAACATCAAGAAGCCATCGATGGTGAAGGAGTTGAAAAGTTTCCTGGCAATGATCAACTTCTACCGGAGGTTCGTCCCAAATGCGATCGAAGCGCAAATCCCATTGCTGTCGATGACCCCTGGCAATAAGCGCAACGATCGTTCACCGTTGATCTGGACTGTCGAAACCACTACAGCATTTGAACGGTGCAAACAGTAACTCGCCCAGGCAACATTGTTGGCACACCCTGCCAAATCGGCCGAATTATCTCTTTGGGTAGATGCATCCGACATAGCAGCAGGTGCAGTCATTCACCAGATCGTGGATGGAAAGGTTCAGCCACTAGGATTCTTCTCTAAAAAGTTCGACAAGGCGCAACTCCGGTACGACCGTGAACTAACCGCGATATATCTCGCAGTGCGGCACTTCAAGTTCTTGCTAGAAGGACGAAGCTGCCACATCTACACCGACCACAAACCGATTATTTTTGCCTTTCGTCAAAACCTCGACAAAGCCACAAACTGCCAAGCTCACCAGTTGGACTACATCTGGCAAATTACGACGGATATTCGGCACATAGTTGGCAAGGAAAGCATCGTAGCCGACTTATTTTCCCGCATCGCTGCAATTCAAGCTTTCCCGGCGATCGACTTCGACGCCCTTGACATTGACGATCAGCAAACCGACGAAGAGCTGCAAAATATTTTGCAAGATAAATTGAATTCATCTTTAAACTTAAAACTTTTTACCGTTCCAGGCAATTCAAAACAATTGTTTTGTGATTGCTCTGACGATCGGATTCGTCCGTTTGTTACGAAACTCTTTCGTAAAGTTGCTCTGCAAGCAACCCACAACCTCTCTCATCTTGGTACACGTGCAACAGCTAGACTGATGACCAAAAGATTCATTTGGCCGAGCATACGAAAGGACAGCATCGCTTTCACCAGGAGCGGCTTGCAGTGTCAATGGTCCAAGGTGACGCGCCACACACAATCACCCATTACACGCTATTCGATGCCAGACAGCCGGTTCTCTCATATCAACATCAACATTGTTGGTCCATTTCCTCCAAGCAACGGTCATCGATACTGCCTAATCGTCATCGACAGGTACACTCGGTGGCCAGAAGCAATTCCTGTCCTGATCGAACGGTGGCACAGAACGTTGAAAGCGTCGATTCTTTGCCACAACCCGAGTTATTGGACTGAGCACCTGCCGATGATCTTGCTTGGTTTGCTGACAACCGACAAAGAAGATATCGGAGCATCGCCAGCTGAGATGGTGTACAGAACGACACTCCGCATACCGTCCGAGTTCTTCGTCGATAACACTACCACCCGCACCGCAGAAGATTTTGTCACCAAGCTACGAGACGCTATGCGAGATCTGCGACCAAAGGACACTGCATGGCAAAGAAACCGGACCGTTTTCGTACATCAGGATCTGCACACATGCAAGCCCGTTTTCCTCCGTAACGATTTCGTGCGACCTTCGTTATCTTCCCCGTACGATGGTCCGTTCGAGGTGGTGAGTCTGAGCAGGAAGCACTTTGAAATCGACGTAAAAGGGCGGATGGTGAATGTTTCGATCGACTGTTTGAAACCCGCTTACACAATTGAGGAGCGACAGCCGCCGCACAGTAGCTCTGCCCCGAAGAAATACCCGCTGCTACATCTTCATCGACTAGGGTAACTCGTTCTGGTCGTCGAGTCTTCATCCCACTTCGCTATCGCTAGAAGGATACCTAGTCTAGGGGAGTACTGTAGCATCATCAACGTTGCATCATCGAGTCGGCAGCACTCATCTGCTGTGCAAAATCTCGTACTCGATCGAGAGCAGAAATAAATTAAACAATACCCATTATTTCTGCCTTCTGCGTTCTACGCCATATTGTATGGATTATTGTTATGATAATTTTGATGGATCAAATGCCACTGACCTAGGCATTGACCGGTTCTGTATATAAACCCACTAGATTATTTTTGACAAATATACTTTTTTATACACTATAGAAGAGAACACAGATATTGTACTGGCCTCACATGCCAAATGACGGATGACGGATGCCCATGATCGATCTGGGCACGATTTTTTTTCCGTGCATGCAAGTTTAAGAGTTGATGCGCCTTAAAACCTTCTTTTACTTTAAATCATCACTTTCTACCCTCGGGATATCAATGGGGTGACCATTCAACTACACCCCGTAACCGATCCGATTGATTTATAATCATTAGACATAACGTAGCAATTTAATTGAATTTTGTTTAATTACCAACGTGACCCATCGAGGTTATGCCACCGGTGCATTTGCATGTGAATGGGCAAACATTTCGATACGAGGAAAAACCTCAATGTTTAGTTTGTACTAAAATAAGCGGAACCAATGGGCATGTGTCCTTATCTGAGCTGTGATCATGTACATATCCAAATTGGTCCAAAGTGGGTGTGTAAATTCAGCAACCATTGCATCAGAATGAATGCAAACATTCCAATGCGTACCCGACCAGAAGGGAACAGCAACGGTGCTTTTATTGATACAATACGCGGATAAGGTTAGAATAACAGAAATCCTAACAAAATGTTCCCTAGATGTAACAAATATGCATTTTTACGTTATCTAATGCACCTATGTTGAATGCTAGATTTGACATAAATTTATGGGATATTTCATGTACATTTAGGCCAGATTTTGTGTAAATCGGTTCTATTGTATGAAAGATTGCAAACAATTTTGTTGTTTACGCTTGCTTTGTTTGGCAAATGAACGATGGGAAATTTTACGCGCCTGTTCATTTTTTTCAGAGTATATTATTTTCTAGATGAAAGTCTCATTGACAAAATTATATCCTAATGATTTATGCAAGGCTGATAATGATTTTAATTTTTTAAGTCATCCCTTTCTGGTCGGGTAGAGCTGATCGGCGGGCTAGGCAATTTGGAGTGTGGGTCGTTGTGATTCGATACTTATTTGGGCCGCAGGGAAAGTGATTGGGCGTATGGATAGCAGTAATGCTGGAATTGCATACGCAAATTTCGGCAAACATGGACATGGTAGGGTAGATGAAGGGTAGCGTAGGACATGAAAGTAGAGCATAGAAGGTAGGTTGTAATTAATTACTCGCAGTCCAAATACAATCAGTACGATCGGCGAGTAGGAGGATTATTAGAGCTTGCATGTGTCCACCGTTCGTAAAAAGAATAGTTCACCTCAAGTTGCATTCAGTTATATGAAGATTGTGCTCGAAAAATATGCAACAGACAAAAATGATCACCAAAAATTCCTTCTAAAGGGCGATACGGTTAAAATTTGGTCAATATCAACTTGACGTATTTCTTTCAATTTTGCATTTAAAAAACCTGAACACCCCTCATTTTGAAGGTGTGTGTGTGTGTAGAATGTTGCTCCTATTTTGATTTTGGAATTCACTCTTCAGTTGTCAAAATGCCGTCCAAGCAAGAAGAGCAGCGTATCAAAATTTTGCTCGCGCATCGCGAAAATCCGAGCTACTCGCACGCAAAGTTGGCAAAATCGCTAAAAGTTGCCAAATCAACCGTTACAAATGTAATTAAAGTGTTTGGGGAACGTTTGTCGACAGCCAGGAAGTCTGGATCGGGGGGAAATCGAAAACCGGAAGCCGCTGAGACGACAAAGAGAGTTGCCGGTAGTTTCAAGCGAAACCCTAACCTATCTCTCCGAGATGCCGCAAATAAGCTGGGTGTATCGTCTACAACCGTGCATCGAGCCAAAAAACGAGCCGGACTATCGACTTACAAGAAGGTAGTGACTCCAAATCGCGATGATAAACAAAATACGACGGCCAAAGCGCGATCCCGGAGGCTGTACACGACGATGCTGACGAAGTTTGACTGCGTGGTAATGGACGACGAAACCTACGTCAAAGCCAACTACAAGCAGCTTCCGGGACAGGAGTTTTATACGGCAAAAGGAAGGGGAAAGGTAGCAGATATTTTCAAGCACACGAAACTGTCAAAGTTCGCAAAGAAATATCTGGTTTGGCAAGCCATCTGTACCTGTGGCTTGAAAAGCAGCATTTTCATAGCTTCCGGGACTGTCAACCAAGAAATTTACGTGAAAGAGTGTTTGAATAAACGTCTGCTGCCTTTCCTGAAGAAACACGGTTGTTCCGTACTGTTTTGGCCGGATTTGGCATCTTGCCATTACGGTAAAAAGGCCATGGAGTGGTACGCCGCCAACAACGTGCAGGTGGTTCCCAAGGACAAGAACCCTCCCAACACGCCAGAGCTCCGCCCAATTGAGAAATACTGGGCTATTGTCAAGCGGAACCTAAAGAAGACCAAAAAAACTGCTAAGGACGAGCAGCAGTTCAAGGCAAACTGGCTTTCTGCGGCGAAGAAGGTGGACAAGGTGGCTGTACAAAATCTGATGGCAGGGGTCAAGCGTAAGGCCCGGCAATTCGGATTTGGAAAAGCGGAAGCCTAACTGAATATTTTTCCTGAATTTTATCCTAATTGAACTTGAAAAAGAAATTTAATTTAATTTTTTAAATAAACGATTTCACCGATTTACACGCGTTTTCCCTTGACCAAATTTTGACCGTATCACCCTTTAAGTCGGATATTTTTCAATCTCTCAGGGAATAAATAAACACTTCTCTCCTAGGCTAAATGCCCGCACCTTGGACTTAACGCTACCCATCAAATACTGTGCAACAATTGCACCATCTTTATAACACGCCTTCATCCACTCTTTCTTCAAATCTTGGTCGTTTTTGCAGCTTACCCTTCATAATCACCCAGAATTGTTCTATTGGTCGAAGTTCTGGCTAGTTTGGCGGATTTGCCACCTTCGGCACAAAACAACATCGTTGGTTTCGTACGATTTCATCAGCGATTTCACGTAATGGCATGATGCCAGATCCGGCAATACAGACTGTCACCTTTGTGGGACTGGAGAAAGGGCAGCAGGCACTTCTGAATTCTTCTTAATATATTTGGCCGTTGATGGTGCTGGACGTTATGTATGGCTTGGTGAATTTGCTGCACCCACAGATCCCTGCCACACCAAGTATTTCTTGGTAAACTGATCGATCTTCTTCTTCCGGAACTTCTCCGGAACATCCAGGAAGGACTTGCCGATAAAGAACTCCAGGACGGGGATCTGCTTGGCGTCCGCTTTAATGTCGACCTCTCGTCGTTCATTATGATGCATTTTGGCGCTTCCTGGCGCGGGATTTGGCTACTTCTGTTTATCGGTTCGAAAAGGCGCCTTCCTTACCTTGAAGACATGAACATCCCTTCATTGTCTGTTGGATGAACCAGACGGAAGAATTGACCCTCTTGGCCACGTCCCAAATCGAATGGATCAGATTGCGCTTGAAGTAATCCCTCACCTTCCTTGCGTTCACGGGGTCAGTTATTTTCGTTTTTTATTTCCACTGCCAGCTCGCCGCTGGGTCGACTGGGTCTCCTTGAACGATTTTACCACATTCAAAGATTTTTTTTACATTCAACTGTGGGATTGGACTGGATTTTTCACGACCGCGCCCAAAATTTTTTCTAGAAGCACTTACTTGGAAGCCATCTCTATTACCACCTGACAGATTGTGACGAAATTGTTAACATATACACATATTACACTCTAAACTAGTTTTACTCAAAAGTTCATCAATTTTTACATTTGCAATAAAAAGTTATACACAAAAGAAAGTGTTGCATTTTTTTCGAGTACAATCTTTATGAATGAAATTTGTATAGGCTGCTGTTTCGGTTCATCGGAGATGATCTCTTGAATTTCAGGGAAGTTTTTATCTGATCTGCAAAGCTTCCAGCTGAACTTCGAGGAAGTTTCCTTCTGAACTTTTGAAAAGCTACCCCATAAACTTCTAGACAGTTTATTCACTTCTATGCTTCGCAAAGTTTCTTCCAGACTTTCTGGAAAACTTTTCCTTGAAATCCTCTGGTTAGTACTTTCGTGAACTTAGAAGGAAGATTCTTAAGTTCCATGCTGAAAATCGAGGAAAATCTTTCCAAAACTTTGTGAAGTCCTTTCTTTCCTGTCCTTCGGTTCAGAAATGGGTATGGGCGCGTTCTGTCGAGTCGGTCGCGGCAAATTTCATGCGTGAGTGGGCTGCCACATCAACGTTCAAAAGTGCCTGAACCAAATGGACAGCTTGTAATGATCACTTGAAGATGCGATGGGGGATCATTGCCCTGATGTTCCAGAATGTAGCACGCTATGGGATGTTTCTTATCTTCTATATCTAAACGTGAGGGAGTTGAGTAAACAAGTGGAAATTAATCGGAAATGATCTCTCATACGCATCCGTTGAACCATTCTGAACGGCCGTTGTGAGAATATCACCATGAAAATCTCACATGCGAATGGCATGTTGCCGGTTTTAATGCTTTCTCTCTTCCCTATGCCATGATCGTGAGCGGTACCATACCTGAAGTGGACATTACATCCCATCGAGGCAATTTAAAAAACGATCGCAAAGGATCGGAAACTTGTAAGAAATAACATAGGTTATAAGTGAGTAAAAACTAACAACACACTTGCACATCATCAAGGTACATCATGATGTAGAACACACGAAAATAATAAGACAAACATAAATGAACCAGAAGAGGTAAGACGAAATGACTCCAGACAAAACAGTGGACATGAACATAATGGAGAGAAAGGAGAAGCAAACTTGGGAAATGTAACACCTTTTGAGGCAGTGTCAACAGCATCTCTAAAATGCTTCAAAAGGAATTAATTTATATCAGTCTAACACACAAGGAACAGTTCTATGGCTTCTTATATTTGGTTCGAGAAAACTGCTTCGGAAAAATCTCAAAACGAATAAATGACACACCAATGGACTAGACTACAAAAGACAAGGAATATCGAAACAAATTATTGAAGCTGTAAACGTGACACTGACTATCAAAATAACAAATAGACAATGGAAAAAAAAATCAAACGAAAGGACTCAAAATGCTCAAAAGTGGCTCCTTCCGAGTCATTTGCAACAGTGTCTTCTTGGACGACATGTTCCGTGTACGGCTGGCAAAATGATTCGAAAGGATCTACGCAATATCATCAAAGGCCTGGTGTAGAGTTTTCAACTCTATTCAGAGTCCAGCCAGTAAACCTACAAAAAAAAAAAAGTATTATATTGAACTTTACGAAAGTTTGTTCCAGGATTTTTGAGTTATTTTATTCGCAATATCGTTTACTGCTAAAGAATCGCATCTTGCAATGCAATCATGGCCAAGGCGGTACTCCATGTTGGTGAGTGCAGCACTATATTTCCGTAATATTTAAAAATCATGTTTAAATCTGAATCCTAATAGCACCTAACTGAGTTGGGTTGACACTTGAAGAAATGTTTAGCAGCATATCCATTTCTTGCTGCATTGGCGCAGCTGTGTCACTTTATTGAGTCCCCCACTTGTCGCACTGAATTCGGTTTTGTTTGATCCGAGTGTTTTCTCAAAGTTTCAGGCCTGTAAAAAAATTATAACAAATCTTTTATAACATAGGGTATGTGTTCCTTAACTCAGCCTAATATGCAACGATCGATTTTTTTTAATTATAACTCATAAAGTATATGAGCTAGAAGTGTTAATTAACTAGTTATACACTTGTGATTTTTACATATTATTGATAGGTCATTCAATATTAAAAACATTTTAATTCAGTCTACATAGATGTTTTTCCTTTAGCTCTAGATTTTCTAGGATGAACCATTTGAAAGTTATACAACCGAACTTCAGACATTTTTATTAAATTTTTTATCAATTACAAATTGTTACTACGCTTTTCAAACAACATGCAAAAGTTGGGAACATAGAAAAATTATGTTTCTCACATTGTGTCTAAGGGTTTATTGATAAATCGTTGGTACTTCACCTAAATGAACAGTTAGTTTATAACGTGTGACTATTTTCTATACATCTTGGCCGCATTGCTCGGTTTGTTGGTTTAATTTAGTCAAATTTAGATCATTCGAAGATCGTTTATATAGAAAGAGATGGGTTCCTCTCCCATGAACGTATCAAAACAGAGTGTGTACAAACTACCGCTGGAAACTGTCACAAGCTATCAGTGGTACATGAGCGCGATCTAACACGTTACTTTTGCCAGTAAAGGTGGCGGATCCGGTCCTGCCTTGACCTACCCCGCAGTGGG
This sequence comes from Aedes koreicus, assembly GCA_024533555.2. Classification (NCBI taxonomy): domain Eukaryota; kingdom Metazoa; phylum Arthropoda; class Insecta; order Diptera; family Culicidae; genus Aedes; species Aedes koreicus. The sequence goes on from JAHHFK020003539.1 coordinate 52,346, forward strand.
ATGTTTGGCATAGGTAACGTCCTTCGTTCGAGTACTACTTTACCCATGCCCTTTCACCCAATTTTCAATACTTCTATTCTATTTCCAACCTACCGTACACTGACGGAACTTTCAACACTTTCTCTTCGTATCTTTCATTCTAGCCAACATTACTGTCCACTCTTGGTGCCTCATGGCGATGAGCGAACATCTCCTTCTAGGTACATCAAAATTATCCTGTCGAGCAAAGTGACGGTCGACTCGACTACTTTAATTGGCCCCTACCTTTAAGAGCTGAATTCAATCAGTACTCGACGAAAGGGTGTTCCAATCAAAAATCGGTCAAACAGTTATGTGTGTGAGTCGATCAAAGTTTTTATTAATAAGTCAAATTATTTTTCTTTTTCAAGTTCAGTTAATACAGAAAACAGGAGAAATATTCAGATAAACTTAACACCTGCCATAAGATTTTGTACAGTCTCCTTGTCTACTTTATTCGCCGCAGATCGCCAGTTTGCCTTGAGCTGTTTCTCGCTCACAACCGCTTGTTGAGTCTTCTTAAGGTTCCGCTTGACGATGGCCCAATGTTGTTCGATTGGGCGAAGCTCTGGCGTTTTGGGAGGGTTCTTGTCCTTGGGGACCACTTGAACTTTGTTGGCAGCATACCACTCCATGGCCTTTTTTCCGTAATGGCAAGATGCCAAATCCGGCCAAAATAGAACGGAACAATTGTGTCGCTTCAGGAAAGGCAGTACACGTTTTTGTAGGCACTCGCTCAGATAAATTTCCTGGTTGACGGTTCCGGTCGCAATGTAAACGTTGCTCTTCAAGCCACAGGTACAGATGGCCCGTCACACCTGATATTTCTTCGCGAGCTTTGACAGTTTCATGTGCTCGAAAATATCTGTCACCTTTCCCCGTCCGGTTGCCGTATAAAATTTTTGTCCAGGAAGCTGTTTAAAGTCTGCCTTCACGTAAGTTTCATCGTCCTGCACATCGCAATCAAACTTAATCAGCATCATCGTGTACAACTTTCGCGATCGTGCTTTGGCCGACGTGTTTTGTTTATCGTCGCGATTTGGACTCACCACTTTCTTGTATGTCGACAGTCCAGCTCGCTTTTTAGCTCTATCAACGGATGAAGGCGCCTCTCCCAGCTTCTTTGCGACATCTCGGAGGGAGAGGTTGGGGTTCCGATCGAAACAGCGGGCAACTCTTTTTGTCGTCGCTGTGGTCTCCGGCATTTGATTTCCCCCCGATCCAGCTTTCCTGGCTGTCCAGACAATCGTTCACCGAACACTTTTAATACGTTGGTAACAGTTGGTTTAGCCCCATTCAACAATTTCGTGAGAGTAGTTTGGATTTTCGCCATGCACGTGCAAAATGTTGATGCGTTGCTTCTCTTCCTTCGACGACATTTTGATAACTGAAGTGCTAATCTCAAAATCAAAATAGAGGCATGATGCTACATGCACACATCTTCAAAATGAGCGGTGTGCAAAATTTTTTTAATGCACGATGAAAGGAAATGCGTCAAGTTTAAGTCGATCAAATTTTGATCGAAACACCCTTTAATTCATGATTAGGGCTGAAAACCCAATTGCAAACAATTTCTTTATACGTTGATATCTCACGAATCATAAGACTCGTATTACATCAAATTACACCAAATGGGGCAACAAACATTCTTCTACGAGATGCTGCAATTTTGTTACAATATTGTTCGTAAATACTCTTTTGTTTTTTAGCCTAATCATATCTTACACTCTGAATAGTGAAAATAATCTCACGCCGCGGGGGGGAAATATAAAAATATATAGAGGCTAAAGATACCACAAAACACGCGAAACGCCAATATAAAAAAAAATAATTTATTTTTTGTATGAAATCCAAAAACAAAATAATTGGATTTTTTGTAAATTTTGTGTATTTGGTGTGTGGATTGGTGGCGGGAGAGGTGGATGGTTGATGTTTGTGGGAGGGAGTGGGGGGTGTTCGTTTGAATGCTTGTAGTTGTGGTGCAAGTATAAATGCCGAAGTGTCAAAGAAAATATAACATGAAATAGGAAGTTCTCTTCAAAACACTGATCGAAATAAAATTTTGGAGCTGTTGAGCTGTGAATAGATTTTTGAATCTTGGAGAGTGTGAGCTGTTTAGTGTAACTAGAAAATGAGAAGAATGATTAGTAATTTCCATTAAATTCCATTACTTGCTTACCTTTGACTTAACGTGCCAGGTATGTCGTATATATGTATAAGTGTCGTGTACTTAGTCGAGTAAGTCGCCTGCACGTGAAGAAGTTAGTGCATTGATAGCGTATGGACGCAGTACGCGTATGTCAAAGTAGAGTAGCAATTAAAAGAAAAATTTGGTGGAAATAAAATAAAAAAGAAAAATGCAAATAAAAAAGCGTGCAAATGGAAAATATATTAAGTGGGAAAACATTTCGTGTTCAAAATAGAGAACGGTGAATTAATATCAACAGATCTCTCTCTTACTGTCCAGAAGTACCCTGCATCTGGGGTAGCTTGGTAAAAGAAGTAGTGCTCTGCATGCGCATCTGATGCGCTGTACAGCGTGATAATTCCGACATTTCCTAAACCTTTATATGAAACATTTGTAGGTCATTTAAGCTACGGCCATGTCAAAATGTCAAATCTACGCAAGCTCAATACATCAGTTGCTGATCAAGGAAAGTTAGAGGCAAATTAACATTTATGAATTTCAAACCCATAAACATTACCTTTTCAAACAGTTGGTTTAAACTTCTGAGAACATATCTCTTATTTTGAAGGCCTGCGTTTGCGCTTGAATGGATTTGATAGTTCTTCCATAAGTTTTCTGTCAAATTTACGTTCACAATCACAGAAATATTAAGAAATCCTACAAATAGTATTCAAAAAACACATATATTTCACAGAATAAGCAATTATAACGCAATTAAAAAGAAATAACTCAACTCACTTAAAAAAAAGTTATAAGGGGATTCCGTTAAAAGATTCGAACAAATAAAGAGAGGTATTGAAGTTCTTCGAGAGTGCTAAGAAAGCGATGCCAGGGTTAAGGGACTACAGTCTTTTAAGTGACTTTGAAATCCCAAACAGACCCTGAACAATCAATAACGCAATATGGATAATGGTCTCCAGCTGGTCGGTCATATCAACACAATCACTACAGCTAGCCCATCCCTTGCCCTTTCATCATACCAACTTTCAAACCTAACTTTCCTTTCCAGGGCCGCCAAATATTTTCTAAAAAGCGACTTCTCACTTACTTATGCTAACCAAACATCCCATTAGAACAGTACCTCCGCTACGAAACTAGCGAAACTAATCAAAGGTTTAACTTAGTCTGAAACAACCGGTCATGTGTCATAGATCCCGGAGGCTGTACACGACGATGCTGACGAAGTTTGACTGCGTGGTAATGGACGACGAAACCTACGTCAAAGCCGACTACAAGCAGCTTCCGGGACAGGAGTTTTATACGGCAAAAGGAAGGGGAAAGGTAGCAGATATTTTCAAGCACACGAAACTGTCAAAGTTCGCAAAGAAATATCTGGTTTGGCAAGCCATCTGTACCTGTGGCTTGAAAAGCAGCATTTTCATAGCTTCCGGGACTGTCAACCAAGAAATTTACGTGAAAGAGTGTTTGAATAAACGTCTGCTGCCTTTCCTGAAGAAACACGGTTGTTCCGTACTGTTTTGGCCGGATTTGGCATCTTGCCATTACGGTAAAAAGGCCATGGAGTGGTACGCCGCCAACAACGTGCAGGTGGTTCCCAAGGACAAGAACCCTCCCAACACGCCAGAGCTCCGCCCAATTGAGAAATACTGGGCTATTGTCAAGCGGAACCTAAAGAAGACCAAAAAAACTGCTAAGGACGAGCAGCAGTTCAAGGCAAACTGGCTTTCTGCGGCGAAGAAGGTGGACAAGGTGGCTGTACAAAATCTGATGGCAGGGGTCAAGCGTAAGGCCCGGCAATTCGGATTTGGAAAAGCGGAAGCCTAACTGAATATTTTTCCTGAATTTTATACTAATTGAACTTGAAAAAGAAATTTAATTTGATTTTTTAAATAAACGATTTCACCGATTTACACGCGTTTTCCCTTGACCAAATTTTGACCGTATCACCCTTTAGTACAACAGGATCAACTGAAATGT
>JAHHFK020003540.1:0-12500 GCA_024533555.2 Aedes koreicus
AGAGCATCATTAACGGTGAGGTATAGAAGCCCGTTTAGCAGCGCTCTATCATCACTCACCACCGTACCGGTCTTGGCTAAATGCGCTACCAAACTAGCAGCGAGGCTTTCGGGAAGAGTCGGGTGCTCAAATTTAGCAGCCCGATAGCAGCGCGTGAAGCGGTTGTTATTCGGTGTCACACAGAGAGAAATTTCATAGTTAGTTTTACCATTAGTTGGGGTTATGATGACTATTGCAGTATAGTGATTTTGAACCGACTATGATCATGGTCAAAACGACCATTAAAAATAGTTGATCCAACATTTGCCATAATTTCGGAATAGTCCTTGTTACCATGATCATAGTCAAAAATGCCATGAACGTGATGAATTCGACCATTTTCATGGTTATTGTAACCATTATATGTGGTAGTCATCCTGACCATGATTTAATTGTCGGTACAACGATGAAATTTTTCTCAGAGCAGTCATCGTCCACTGGTTTGTTGTGTTTTTTTTTATCGTGCGTTTTATTTCATGCGACGTGAAAAATAAAAATGGCTGTAAATATCTTGATGTCGGAGCGCTATCGGTGAAAAATAATAGTTTGACGGTGTTTTCGAGCAAATTCTAGTCTGAAACTTGGTGCCGTAGGTTGACATTTCTAGGTTTTTTTTTTCATTAGGGCGAATCTACAATTGAGAGATTCTCTCCGGGCTCGCTCTCTTTTATACTATTTGTAGAGTATGCTAGCCAGCACTGTTATGTTTCGATCTGCACTAAGGAATCCCTCGAAAGTTTTATAATGGCGCTGTAATGAATGAAAGAGAGCGAGCCCGGAGTGAATCTCTCAATTGTAGATTCGCCCTAACGAAACAAACCCTAGATTTATGTTGCGGATCCCGTGGTGGTGGAATTTTGCTATTTTGAACCTAGAAAAGCGGAGTTTTTCCAAGTGTGTGGGAAGGGGGGGGGGTGAGAGAGAGAGAGAGAGAGAGAGAAAGAAAGAAAGAGAACAAAAGTGGAGGGGAGATGGGTGTGTGGTTTTACTCCTCTTCTCTCTTTATGTTCCACAGATCCTCAATAAAATCTGCTGAAAATTGCAATGAGCAGCTGTCTTGTGTACTTGCTCGTACTGTTCAAGAAAAGCCGTGAAGTCGGTACATTTTGGACCCATTTGCACTGCTACATAGTCTTTTTCAACGTCGGCCGGACCATCTCTCTCATCTTCTACAATCATGTTGTGCAGAATAATGCACGAACGCATGATAGTGGCCAGATCATCTTTTTGCCAGAGTCTAGCTGGATTTTTTAGAATGGCGAAACGTGCCATTCCAAAACACGTTCGACGTCTTTCCGGGCTGCTCCTTGTTGAATTGCAAAATGCTGCGGAGAACGTAAAAACAGTCTAATTATATTTATTTAACTGATTTGGAGATTTTTTTAGAATTATTTAGAAAATCAGCTCTATTCCCGTTTTCGAACGAATCGCAATTTTACATTACCGTTTCCGTACGAATTCTATCTTCTTGTTGAGACTCAAATCGTATTAAAGATTTTCCGAAACATCATTTCAAAAAATCAAATCAGCAACAGAAATAAACGGACGAGATCTTTTTGCCTTTTAAAATGATGCGTCGGAGAAAACTGCTTTTGAATTTTTCGGAAATGCATCAATGCGATTTGAGCCTTAAGGTTTTGTACGAAAATGAGAATGCAAAAATTTGATTTGTACGAACGTATCCAACTGGTACGTAAACGGAAATAGAGGTAAGATACACCGGGGCAAGTCGAAATGGTGGGACATGTTGAAATGGGTATGCTATCTGTAAGCAGAACTGAGTTATAAATGAATATGTGTTCAAATTTGTATTTTGCGATGGTGTACAGTGCTTACCTACCAAATTCAATTTGCCCCACCGTTTCAACTTGCCTCGGTGTACCCTAAATATTAATTTCGAAAAAAAATATCGAATAACTATGCAAGAAAAAGCACGTAGGTGCCTTCCGTTTTTGTCCAACCGGCGAAGGAATCGTTTGGACAAGTGTTGCAATGGGAGGGTGAATCCCGTCTCGCTAGGTAATACCCCATAGTGTAGGTTCGCCCATTAATTTCAAACTCTACTACAGGAGTTTTGCCACTGTAGAATAACGGTGAATGCTCCAACACATTGATGTCGTTTGAGGACCCTGGCATGCCAAAGAAGGCGTGCCTCTGAGAAAAATTTCATCGTTGTACCGACAATTAAATCATGGTCAGGATGACTATCGCATATAATGGTTTCAATAACCATGAAAATGGTCGAATTCACCACGTTCATGGCATTTTTGACTATGATCATGGTAACAAGGACTATTCCGACATTATGGAAAATGTTGCATCAACTATTTTTAATGGTAGTTTTGACCATGATCATAGTCGGTTCAAAATCACTATACTGCAATAGTCATCCTAACCCCCAATAATGGTAAAATTGACTATCAAATTCCTCTCTGTGTAATTTCCGTTTTCAATCAACTAAATTTCTTTTGTAATTTCAATTATTTGAATTAAATGCAAACAAACATTAGAAATGTGCACATTTACATTTACAGACTTCTCTCAGTCTAAGAGAATTCTACAAATGTTAATGCGAGCCTCTCTACTATTTTCAATTTTTTTAAATTAAAATATTAAATTTTCACCTGTTGTTGAGTGACAGTGCCATGACCGGATGACGGAAAATGAAATAAACCAAAACAGTTTGTTTCAAACTAAATTTTTAGTTATATTTTCGCCCAATAAAATATCAGTTTGGTTTAACCGCCGCTTTGGTTGAATCAATCTAAAATTTTAATTCGTTTCCCTCAGTCAACGCTACCTGTATTTTGATAATAATAATCCCCTTTCAAGGTGGAAACACCAAAAATATAAGTTTAGAACAACCACAATTTCTGTAGTATTGTGGTAATATATTTAGGTAGAAACAACCAACCTGTCTGTTTGTTTCAAAACAAAGTCGGTGGTTTAAAACAACAAAACGGACTTCTAAAACAACTTTTTTTTTTTTAGTTTAGATATCAACAAACAAGTTTGTTGTTTCAAATGGGACTGTATTTTCTCCGTGGTGATATAGAGAATCTTGATTTCAAATGCAATGCACATAATTTCTAATGAAAACTAGATGTATGGATGCTGATATCAATATAGTCTATATCACGTGATACAAGTTGTAATGTGAGCGTGGTGTAAATCACTTCCAGCCGGACAAATTACGAACTTTCATAAAAATCAAGATTTTCTATTTTGAAAACATGAATTTCAGCTCCACCCTTTGAATGTTGGGCTTGGATTTTATGAAATGGACCTCCCTGAATTCATTCATGAACACGGATATTTCGTAACACGTAAGGTTGATGTAAAAACCGAGTTTACATTCACAAAATTACGAGTTTTCATGAAAATCAAGACCCATCCATTAATTACGTCGCTCAAAAATACAGATTTTCAACCCCTCCTTTCTTTATCACATTTTTTATATGGATTTTTGAAAAAAAATGTATGCATCGTCACTTTTTTGAGTTTTTCTTCCCCCGCCACCACCCTCTCAGAGCATAACGTAATTTATGAACGATCCCTTTAGCTGTGCCTCTTTGAGTATATTGAGTATATTGATGTTGCTTCTTACAGCAGTTTGGGAACTGAAGACCTTCAAAGTTCATTCATTAATTCAAAAGTCAGCTGCACAGAGCCCTTCAGAAAAGCCTCATTAAATACTCTATTCAGCAGTGCCGTATTTTTAAGTTACTACCTAAGTTAAGTTTTTACTACCTCCGCTACATATTAAGCTTGGGTTGATCAAAAATTTTGTCAAAAAGCTGGATATTCAGAGAGAACCATATTGTTTTTTGAAGAAAAAGTTTCCGAGATTGAGCGAAGCCAAGGTGAAAGAAGGAGTATTTGTTTTTTTTTTTTTGGGGAAACTCCTTAAAGACGACAATTTTCAGCAAACTCTTAGAGCTTTGACAGAGTTACGAACTTGGAATGCGTTCCAAAAGGTTTGTGGTCACTTCTTTGGAAATGAAAAGTCTCCGGATTATGTACACATCGTTCAAGAGCGGGTTGATTCGTATGCTGCACTGGGATGTAATATGTCACTTAAATTGCACTTTTTGCATTCTCATCTGGACTTCTTCCCAGAGAATATGGGAGCCGTCTCAGAGGAACATGGAGAACGATTTCATCAAGATATCGCACAGACTGGAAAGAACTTTGCTGGCAAATGGAGCCCAGCGATGCTAGCGGACTACTGCTGGATGCTACAGAGGCAAACACCTACTATAAAAGGAAAAATAGTTATCAATCTCGACAGCGCTTTAAGTTTTATTTTGCAATAAATAAATTATTTCCGCTTATCCTAGCAGCAACATCAATATGCATGAGTACGATAAAAGAGAATCAGCGATTGGCTGGTCTTCACGAAATGCATGTCATGTATTACACAAAAAGGTGTAATTATGGCATTTCACCAGATAAATAGCAATATAAATCTTTCATACAATATACGAGACATTTGTTCTATGCACCAAATCCATGTTTACGAAATGAGTGAAAGCTAATTTACGGACATAAATTTTCAGTTAACGATTTTTTAACAACAACTCTTCAAAAAGCTCGCAAAACAATAAATTAACCAACACACCCAACCAGCGCTGACTCAATCCGTCATGAATCCGGAACAGGAGCAGACGCTAAGAATTGCTAATCCGATCTCATCCATCAAGTCGAGAGTGCAGAGGAGAAGAAAAACCCGCTGATCCATTGATTGATTGACGATTGCGTAACCGACATCGGCTCCTCTTGAGATCGTAAGCGACATCCGTCCATCTGTGTCTCGCGATGATGTATGGAATTGCAAATTGGATTAACCGACTTTGGAGTCTCACACATCATCACATGGTTCATTAACACGTGGTGACTTTGGGTTTCGTTGAGCCGCTAGACCGCACACGCTTTTGCCATCCAATCGAGAATCATGTCTCCGTCGCCTTCGTACGGCGGCTGTGTAAACAAGCATGGCATTGAGAAGAGCATACCTGCTTCTCACATTACCGACCGAGTGCTGCGTTGGCAGGCCGTATAGAACAGGAGGAGCAACCCCGCGCTCATAAAAGCATCGGACCTTGGCTGGCTGAAGGCCCCCCCCCCCCCCCCCCCCCCCCCCCCCCCCCCCCCCCCCCCCCCCCCCATAATGATCGATTTCGATCCAATAATGAAAATCCAATGACGACAGATTGACGCTCTTGCTTCTGCTCACGTCGACCGACCACGCTTGCCGCCTTGTGGTAGAACCTTTGTGAAGGAACTTCGAGCTGCTGTGTTTTTCTTCTTCTGTAAGATCTAGATTCTGACGCTTGCTTTGGGTGAGCAATAATTAGCTGCAAAGTGGTGATTTAATTTGATAATTGAACAATTAATTAGTGTCCCAATGAATCCTGAACACCAAACTCTGCACCAAACACTGTCAATCGAAAAACAGCAACCAAACTTTCCTTTCACTCTTCACTCGTTTTATGCAACGCATTACAAACTGATCTTTCAGTTCCACCTTCACCGCAGACAAACAATTACATGCCATCAAAATATCATTCGATTGCAAATCAACGCCAATTGCCAGTTCATCATTATGATAAAGGGTGTTCCGATCAAAATTTGGTCAAACAGTAATGTGTGTGGGTCGATAAAAGTTTTTACTATTAAGTCAAGTTCTTTTTCTTTTTCAAGTTCAGTTAATACAGAGAACAGGAGAAATATTCAGCCAAGCTTCCTTTTTACCGAATGCGAATTGCCGGGTCTTTCGTTTAACACCTGCCATAAGATTTTGTACAGTCTCCTTGTCCACTTTATTCGCCGCAGAATGCCAGTTGCCTTGAACTGTTTCTCGCTCACAACAGCTTTTTGAGTCTTCTTAAGCTTCCGCTTGACGATTGCCCAATATTGTTCGATTGGGCGGAGCTCTGGCGTGTTGGGAGGGTTCTTGTCCTTGGGCACCACTTGAACGTTGTTGGCAGCATACCACTCCATGGCCTTTTTTCCGTAATGGCAAGATGCCAAATCCGGTCAAAATAGAACGGAACAATTGTGTCGCTTCAGGAAAGGCAGTAGACGTTTTTGTAGGCACTCGCTCAGATAAATTTCCTGGTTGACGGTTCCGGTTGCAATGTAAACGTTGCTCTTCAAGCCACAGGTACAGATGGCCTGCCACACCTGATATTTCTTCGCGAACTTTGACAGTTTAATGTGCTTGAAAATATCTGCCACCTTTCCCCGTCCGGTTGCCGTATAAAATTCCTGTTCAGGAAGCTGTTTAAAGTCTGCCTTGACGTAAGTTTCATCGTCCTGTACCACGCAATCAAACTTCGTCAGCATCGTCGTGTACAACTTTCGCGATCGTGCTTTGGCCGACGTGTTTTGTTTATCGTCGCGATTTGGAGTCACCACTTTCTTGTAAGTCGACAGTCTAGCTCGTTTTTTTGCTCTATCCACGGTTGAAGGCGCCACTCCCAGCTTCTTTGCGACATCTCGGACGGAGAGGTTGGGGTTCCGCTCGAAACAGCGGGCAACTCTTTTTGTCGTCGCTGTGGCCTCCGGCTTTTGATTTCCCCCCGATCCAGCTTTCCTGGCTGTCGACAAACGTTCACCGAACACTTTTAATACGTTGGTTACAGTTGATTTAGCCACATTCAACAATTTCGCCAACTTGGCGTGAGAGTAGTTTAGATTTTCGCCATGCATGTGCAACATTTTGATGCGTTGCTTCTCTTCCTTCGACGACATTTTGATAACTGAAGTGCTAATCTCAAAATCAAAATATAGGCATGATGCTACAAGCACACATCTTCAAAATGAGGGGTATGCAAAATTTTTTAATGCACGATGAAAGGAAATGCGTCAAGTTTAAGTCGACCGAATTTTGATCGAAACACCCTTTAGATGCGCTGTGCTCTATCCACACTTAGAGTATCCTTGTAACGTTTGATTACAAGACACCGCGGTGCTGTGAAAATTAAAACATTTTTGTTTTTTTAAAGTAAAATTACGTGGGGGATTCTCGAGGTGTGTGTGCACTGTTTTTTTTTTTTTTAAAGTTCAAGAATCGGTATTTGGGAATAAATGGTGGAAAAATGTTTCCCAATTTTCTTTGGAAAAAAAAAAGTGAAATCTAAGCCAGGGGGTGGGGTGGATGTAACGTGTAAGTGAATGGTGATTAGTATTAACTGAAGAAATTTATGTTTTGAAGTGTAAGAATAAATTGTGTTTTGTGTGTGTAATGTGGAGTGTGGGAGGGGGGGGGGGGGGGGGGGATATCATTTTCAAAAAACGTTCACTCTTTCCTCATTGCAAATATATATCCCCGAGGAACTTCGCACTCAAAGTTTGCGAACGAAATACAATCCCAAGTTCATAAAAGCGCAGAGTGAGGAAACGTTTTATTTCTCATCGCGAAAGATCTCTCGTTTCTCCACGTTTCACTCATATTCGAGATCCGATCCAACCAAATATCTCCTCGGCTTTGTTCTTTTTCTCTAGCGAGTATGTGTAGGCGATGTTCACGCGAGTTTTGATGATTGTTTTTAAGTATTGTGCCACCGCAATTCTGCTAAATTGGCGTGATGCATTGAGGACAAATTCAACCCAACCTCACCGGCCATACAATCAGCAATCGATCATTCATCAGGCTGAAGAGAGTGTGTAGATTTATGCGATAACTTTCTGTCTAAATTCCATTTGTATGAAATGCGCAGTGTGCTTTTCAAGTACGAATGTGGTGTAGAGATATAGAGAGAGAAAAATGATCTGATTTTTTTCGTATCATGACTCGAATAGAAAAAGTTCGCGATATTTCAATCTCTCATCCCAGAGGGTTCACTCAAGGAACGTTGGCGTGTGAAACTTGCAACGAGAAGTTCCCAGGTGAAAACGTAGCGCACGATAAATTGATATTTTGGCGAGAATTCCATCACTGCTGCTGATCGTAAGTTATGCATAAAAAAATGCATAACTACTGTAGTATATGCGATGAGGCTGTATTCAATTTAAAAAATATATTAACATTGAACTATGTTAAAATCTTCAATATGTACTTGGGAGCACTGGAAGTCGACATAAATGGAACGTCTAATAAAAGACGCGCCAAAATGGTAAACGATAAGCTTTGGAAAGCTCCGAATGTTATTCGTGTTATGAAAGCCGAAGGTGGTTTCCGAAATGACGAACGCGCCCGAGGAAAAATGACAGAGATGAAATATATGAAAAATAATATGAAGCTATGGGATAGAAGAATGCGAAATAAGATTGAATCGAGTTTATCACGCTCGTTCAAGGGTTCTTCATTCTGTTAACGAAATTTAGAGCGGACGGTCGTTTTTGTGGGACGCGAGTTGAATTGACTGATGCTGTCATTATGGAAATTGTCGAGGCTGTAAATTCCGACTAGTTCAAGACAACTACCAATTTTAAAATGCGTTTTTCTACAAAAGGGAACAAACTATTTTGCATATATTTTGTATCAAAATTCATCAGAAGCAGATAATTTCCCATCAACATGAGAGGCTCTAGGAGTGGACAGTAATTTATTGCTAGAACTAAGAGAAATGAAGAGCCAGTTATTGATAGTTCCGTTTAGCGTAACGGCAGGCTATGAAAATTGAAAGATACAAGTTGAAAACGAGCGGAGGGCATACGAAGGTAGTATATATTTTGTAGATGAAAGTTTTTACTTTTAGTATACGTGTTTCGTTTTTGCAAGTATTTGCCAATAAGGGAGTAAGATGTCTCGGAAAAAAACGTATTTTTTTAACACTTCACAATATTGATGAAAGCATTAAATATGGTAATTTATGTTCTAAAAATAATAATAAAGTAAATAAATAATAAAAAAAAGAGAATAAAATGGGTAGATGATATAGAAGTGGTGGGAAGTTAATTTTTTTGATAAAATTAATTAGAGATATGCAATAGGGAGGAGGCAGTCCCATGCTTCCTATCCAAATCGTTTTACTTGGGTGCCCTGATGGTCCCTCCCTTTCTCCCGTTATGTGTTATTTGATATTTAGTATATTTTGTACACGAAAAATTACGATACCATTATAGACAAGAATGCTAATTTATTCAAAGTTAAAACTTAAATGGTACATCCAATGGATTGTTACTGAAAAATAGATAAAAAAATAGTAATGTATTAATATCCTTCTAGTCCTGGAAAACCTGAAAACAGAATAGATCATTCCAAATGTCTGAGAAAAAATTTCAATAAAAGATATTATTTTATAAGACATGTTGTAATATTTTTCTTTATACTGTTCTAGTAACAATTCAAAGGTAGCAATTGGAGTGATCGAAGAGTCCGGTTTGAGGATTTCTGAAATAATGGCTATGTTACCATAATACCACTAAACACAATATTAAAATATAATCCTACATTGCTTATAAGCACATGCCAGTCTTTCATGAATATAGTAGTTGAATTTTAGAAGTGCAATTGTAAATTAAATGTTATGCTGAAATGCTGATAAACAAATTGAGCCTTTGATGCCTGTCATGTTGCTCCAGGCTCTTACATGGTTTTGTAATGCAAAGATGATTCTAAAGCGTTATTATACAAAGCATTTCAAGCTTATTGCTTTCACAAATTGCTTATTGCCTGCTCTCAACTCAGTGTTCCAAATGCACTTCCACAGTTATTAATTGAGAGCTTTCGATGCCGATAATTCTAATGCGTGCTGAAATTATTAATAAATTGAAAATAAAAAATATGCAATATGACTTAAGGTACATGATGTTCAGTGGCACCACCTCACTTCGCTATTGTCAGATTGACAACATTGCCCAGGCTACGCCAACCAGCGTCTCCATGTTTCAGCTGGCAGTCTTTTGTGATCATATGACTCGTGGAGACGTGATGTAGGAACTTGTGAGGACGAGAGGTCGGTCGCACCCTCCTTCGAAGTTGTCAACTCACCATTTGAAGCCCGTATGAAAGTCAGTTTGTGTGTGTGCCCGAAATGATTCCTCCATGATTTTTTAGTTATTTGATGTTAATAATTTTTGAAGCAAATTTCATAGAATTTCTCAAGATTCTCGGACATTTCTTTAGATATTCCTTCTTGCGTTTTTATAGGTATTCTTCAGACGTTTGCAGGCATTTCTCCAGTTTCTCATGAGTTTCTTCTGACATTGCTTCGGCAGTTTTTTCAAAATTTTCTTGTGATGAAATGATTGGAGGAATCCCTAATCTTGGGAAGTTTTGTGATTTCAAAGGAATCACTGGAGGCACCTGAAAGAACTATACAAAAACTAAACATGTTTTCCTGCAAAAAATCAGAATCATTTTTCAAATTTTGTCTAAGATGCCTGCAAGGATTCTTACTTATAGTTCTCCAGATATTACTACAATATTTTTTCCAGGTATTCCGGTGGAGAAGTGGGCTTCGTGGTCAAGCGGTTAGCGGCGTCTTCCGTCGTTCAAGCAATTGCCATGAAGTGAGGGTTCAATTCCCGCTCCAGCTTGTGGAACTTTTCGCAAAACGTAAACATCCAATCTGGTCCACTGAGTGTAAGGTTAAGGTGTCCGTAGTAATTCGCGCTATGTTTAATGTTTAGTCTGTACAATCTAGAGTAAATGTCTTTAAAGAAGTGTTTGTTTCAAAGTTGCGCAAGAGATTGTTCCGAAAATTTCGGCAGAATTTCTTGCAGTGATTTCTACAAAAATGCAATTCGTCTAATGTAGAAGTATTTTTATGCATTCATATAGAAGAATTTTAGGAAGTTCGAAAAATGTTCTCGATAGTTTTTGCTGCTACATGAAGCATATTTATTCCATACGTGATTTTTTTATTATCTTTAATATAATCTTGCAATGCGAAAACCTATACATATTTTACGCAATCCATAAACAGTTGCAGATCGATGGCACCGATTACAAAAAAAATGGTTTGTGGGCCTTGGATCCGATGGAGCTTCGATAATTATGGGTTCTGACCGATCCATCAAGAAGCTGAAACGTGACTGTCCTCATTTGATAATTATCAAATGTACTTGCCACTTTTTGGCCCTTTGGGCAAGTAACGCATAGAAAAAACTGACATTGTAACTAGGACAAATGATGCGATATATCTGCAGTTACTTGTCCTGCAGCCTCAAACGATCCAAAAAAATCCAGGATGATATAGTTCTGCATCCGTCTGCCACTAGATGGCTATCGTTGGAGACAGTTGTCAAATGGAATATGGAACGGTTTTCGGAGCTCGTGTTGTTTTTCTCATTCTAATCAAACTGTGACAACAGTTTTATTGTTGTCATCTTAACATCTTAATGACCTGATGACGCAGCCATTTATCTTCTTCTGAAGCTACGTATTGTCTCTGATCATCAAAGCGAATCTTATCTTCCAGTCAAAAGCTATGGAATTCCTGAACATGTGCAATCAGCTGAAGCCTCGCTGATGGAGCTCCTTGCAAATTTTTGGGTGGACCTAAAACACCTGACGGATTTAGGAGTTTCAGATTTCAAGAAACATTTTCGTAAGAAGTCGAGAATATATATCGGCGAAGCTGCGCCCTTTGAAGGAGTTCAACTCGATTAATGAACAATATCCAAATTTCTTCGAAAGCGGTGAGGAACAGGAAAATGATTTTCGTGAGCTGAGGACGATAACCATCTGCAAAGACAACGAGGTGGAAGATTCAGGAGACTTCGAAACTTGTTGCAGGAAACGTCTGATGGGAAGCTGGCTTTTCACTTGCTAAGAAAGTTCATTGCGAACTTTTTACTAATTCCGCATTCTTTTGCAGGAGTGAAGCGAGTTTTTTCGGAATACAATCTGAATAAGTCCAAAATCCGGAAGCGCCTGAGTACGGACATCATGGAGGCCAAAGAAGGAAAGGAGGAGTTGATCAGCTAATATTAACATCAGAACTAAATTCTAAATTCAACAAATTAATGTACACGGATCATAACAATAATTGATTGTTAATTCCGTTCCAATTTTGTTCACCTATCAAGGAACTTTAAGTAATCAAAACAAACACCCCCTCAAGTAGCACAGTACGGTCATAATTAATTGTAGTTACTTTATTATGACTTAGCAAGTCATATTTATGTTATCTCAACCGAATGGCAACAAGTGTGCTACTAGAGCCATGATTCATTATTATGTCAAAACTGGTCTGTCAGAGTGCAATGATCGATTTCCCCCGGGAACATCAATCTTTCGTATACTGATCTGTTTTCTTTTTACAACACAAAATTTGAAGTAAAGATTTTAACCAAGATTTTTTGCTTTTAAACACAAATAAAAAAGATTTTTGTGGCAAAAATTAAAGATGGGAACGAAAAATAATGTGGCAACCCTGGCTCTCACCTGCGATAGCTGCCGCGTACACTTGTGCGAGGACGCACCAGCAGGGATGCCATATATACAGACATGTCTGTATTTATACAGACATTTGATCATTCATACAGACATCATACAGGATACAGAC
>JAHHFK020003540.1:15000-48988 GCA_024533555.2 Aedes koreicus
TTATTATTTTGGTGGTGGTGGTGGGCGGAGTAGGAAAGGGGACGGGGGGGAAACGGCGTGGGGGCTTTCCGGCGACTTCTTTTGGGGGGTCCTTTCTTTTAAACCAACAAAAAAAAATATTTTTTCCCCCCGGTTAGGGGTGGGGGGGGGAAATAAACAGATCGCTAGAACCAAAACAAAGTAATAGGTAGTATAAGAGCACGATCGGTCGTATACTCTTTTACCACTCAAGGGGGTATCCTCCCTTTTGCCTACCCCGCATCCGAGGTAGTTTGGTAAAAGATTATGCGCCCGATTGTATACTACCTTCATATGCCCTCCGCTCGTTTTCAACTTGTATCTTTCAATTTTCATAACCTGCCGTTACTCTATACGGAACTATCAATGCTTTCTCTTAAATTCTCTTAGTTCTAGCAATAAATTACTGTCCACTCCTAGAGCCTCTCATGTTGATGGAAATTATCTGCTTCTGACAAATTTCATCATTATATATCGTTACTCCGCACATATGGAGAATACAACAATAACAACAATCAAAGCTTAGCAAAGATGTTTTATTTGATAATTCGATAGTTTCAAGACAATTGGTTTAACGCCGGATTTTTGGCAAATCGCTTTGGGTGTTGCAATTTTCACTTGGACATTCTTTAATATCTTATTAAGTGTAAGTTAGTTTTTTATCACCAGCTAAATGAAATATTCACGTCTCTTTTAGAGCACCACACAGTGCAATCGCACAAGCTTAAGCCTAAATGAAATCCTGAGAATTCTGCATATTATTTTACCAAGCTCATTTAATTGATATGTATTATTATTTTGGACTCTTTTCAATCATGTTTAGATAACACAGTTTTGTCCGAAATCGTATCGAAACTACAAATTCAACATCATTGAAGAAACTCATATATTTCTTCACACGAAAGGAGAAACAAAGCCTCTCGTAATGTTAATTGTTGCTTGATACGCTTCCCAATGGGCTGCGCGCTAGAATCAATAATATTTCACATCTTTCTTTTGTTAGCAGCAGTTAAACATTTCTTTTGGCCAATCAAACCATGTTTACCATATTAGTTTCGATTGAAGCGAACCACGCCACTCACCACCGTGGTCAATGATCTTACACCACCCCTTCAATTCAATCGTTCACGCATCATTGGTACGAACGTGAATATTAATATTTTTATGATCAGCAAAGGCTTTTGTAGACCTACCCTTACGCTTACTCAAACCACTTTTACCACCATCTTTCAGCATCGTTGACTAGTGCAGTGGGTCACTGTTACGAGTGTTTGGCCAAATTTGACGTGAAGCTCGCAATCCACCGTTGTCTCATTAAAACCGATTTAGACGAACTAGTTGACCTTAAATGGCCACGCAAAGTATTAGTTGCGACAGGTATCAAACTTGATCTTTCCCAAAATTTTGACTGCGGAATTCTCCGAACTGCACAATACGTGAAATGTTGACCTACAGACAGCAACGACGTTGACATGACCATTGAGAAGTCACGAACGGCAGTCGACTTACAAAACGATCACTTTCGATCTCGTTTGTTCCGTTGAGCCCCATTAATCATTCCCAAATCGATAGCAACAGTCAGAAGGCCCACGGCTTGCTGCCATCAACGGAATTCAAGCCAATCAAGCATTCCAAACGGCTGAAGTCATAGGCCTACTGCCTTGCAAAGTTCCAAACGGTGCCCACTCTTCTATACAGTGTTGTGTCACTCCGTTTAGTGAATGTCTGTTCTAAAAGTCTCGTTCGGGTAGCGATCGCACTGGAAATCAATTTTCTAAGCAAGCACACGGCAAGTAACTAGTCATACTCATAGACTCAGCGCTAAGCTAAGCGTTTACCGTCGCAATCGTTTGCATCAAGAGTGTGCGCACGCGGTGCGTAAGACGCCTTCAAGACACATATCCCATTAACCGGTTTTTCCGCTCCGATCCGGGTTCGGATTAGTTATTTGAAACTATGCGACGTATGCGGCCAGTTCAATCTGGGGACCGAACGCGTGTGTGACACGTTCAAATATGGGTTTGTTTACATCATTGCGTGTTCGATGAGGCAGCCGCATCGCGTCGCGCTCCTCCGATCCGGTTCGGCTGATTTGAGATGTAACGAGCTGCGGTGGTTTTGCAATTCTTGTATCCCAAACTAGACCTGTGTGCCGATCTATTTTAAATCTATATTAAAAATCTAAAAATCTAAAAATCTAAAAATCTAAAAATCTGAAAATCTAAAAATCTAAAAATCTAAAAATCTCAAAATCTCAAAATCTAAAAATCTAAAAATCTAAAAATCTAAAAATCTAAAAATCTAAAAATCTAAAAATCTGACATTTTGAAACTTGGCCACAACATTCTTCTATTTACACTCTGTGAATGTTCTGGCAAAATATAAATGCAATCGGTTTTTTAAAAAAAAAACCTTTGAAAATAATAGAAGAAAACCAGCCAAAGCTGTCATTTCCCTTATCATAAAATCTGAGTATAAAAATAAACCAATATCTAAAAATTTTAAGATTCATAAATTTATGAAACTAAAAGTATCAAAACCTAAATAAATTAATAATAAAAAAATCCAAACTGCTATAAAATTCAAAATTCAGGAGCTAAAAGATGCAAAGATATATCAAATATAAGAAAGGTCAAATTAAGCGCAGTGAAATATACCGAACTATTAATATTTTTACAACATTACTACAATCACGTATAAAAACGAATCCACTATGCACTGAATTGCCGGTTAATTCAGTTCTTCGCCAAGTTATTTGATTCGATATTTGTCACGTACAAATAAAAACAATGTTTTCCCAACGATGGTTTTATTCGGAAATGTTTTGCCAATAAGGTCTTTCGGTGATATTAGTGTCGATATATTGACAAAGATTTTTCATTAGGGCCTAACTGACAAACGTATACAATGGCTGTTTCCGCGAGTTTCTCGTCATTGAAAACTCACCTAATCAATCCACAACGGTCATTTCGAAGAAGAAGAGTTCACCTATCCGATAGAATTGGAGGCTTTCGTGGGTAGCCTTTGTGCGATGAGAATTTTACGGATTGTTTTAGCGATTGTTTACGTTTGCCAGTTAGGCCCTGATGAAAAATCTTTGTCGATATATTATATGGCAGGGTAATAAAACATCAATAAAAATGGAAAAAATAGCAATAAAAATATGTGAAATCGCCACTACATTATTGAACACTGTGCCAACGAAAAAATAACAATTCGCACTAGAAAAATATAAAATAGCAATAAAAAATTGATAATTCATTTTCAATCGATGATTATTAGCAGCTTTGAATCTCGATATAGAGTCGCCTCATAGCGGTGATTTGCATTATTGGTAGAGTGTGGAGTGAAAAAAAGAAGACTAGTGCAATGTAGAGAACGGCCATTTGCTGGTCAGAAGCAGCAAACGAAAACAACGCGCATGGTCGGGTGAAAAGCTTGCACATAAATTTAGGTGCATTCACCACGAGGTGTACAGAGTTTTGTTATGCAGGTTGCATATCTATCGGGCGGTTTAGCAACGTTAATTTTTGCGCATATTTAATCGCGAGTGCATGAAATTAATTACGTCGAAACTTTTTATTTTTTACTAATGAACAAGATAGTGTTATTAAGCAGGCGGACATCGGTGAGATCTATCTGATTACAATAATCTTATTGTCAAATAACACTAAATACGTGCCTGGTTTGGAAATTTTAAATTTCCAAATCTGGAAGTGTGATGCAGTGCCCTTATCCAAATGATATCGGTAATGTTTACATGCGGGGCTTATTGTATGTGAAAGTAACCTCGGAATGGGCGTGACTCTCCAGACATTCTGAAATAGGTTGCTGGATCTGCAGTAGAGCTATCACTTTCTAGCTCCCGGATTAAAGCTGCTTCCAATGGTAACTTGGATGATTGTTGTAAACAGTTTTCTTCCATAATACCATTGCCGGCCGATGGGTGTTAGATTGGCACACACACACACACACACACACACACACACACACACACACACACACACACACACACACACACACACACACACACACACACAAGTACCACTTTTGCATTAGTATGATTGTGTGGCAAGTACAATCATACCCTATGCCCAGGGAGTCGAGAAATTTTCCTTTACGAAAAATTCCTAGACCAGACCGGGAATCGAATCCAGCCACCTCCAGCATGGTGTTGCTTTGTAGCTGCGCCTTTACCGTCTGAGCTAAGGAAGATTTAATAAACACCCCTTATTTATACAGCCTTGACTATTCAATGCAAAAATCTGGTATGTCCAACCACTGTTAATTTACACTGATCGTCAAAGATGGTTTTTGGTCTTTCACGCCTGACAAAATGGTATCAAGTTGTGGAAATAAACTCTATTTGTTTTAGACTACGAGCGTTCAGACTACGAGCTATATCACTTGATATGAGACGTCAGATGCATTATTTCCAGTGAAAACTAGATGTACGAACATTGACATCAAGCCACTCTACATCAAGTGATATAGCTCGTAGTCTGGACCTAGGGGTGAGACAGCTCTACTCTGAGTTGCTTTGAGGCACTGAGTAACTCGCAAGTAACTCAACATAGCTTAAAATCGAATTAATCTTCATCGATTTTTTCATTCATTCATCTTTCCGGTTGCCAGGGTTTCGAAAAGTTTGACTTCCAATTTGTTTGAAAACGTTGTGGATATTCCGCTAATGGCAATAAAAGATGGATAGGATAGTGGATAGTGTCCAATTGTACATACTCGAGAGTTCATTTACTAGCGTCGGTTGGTTTGACAGCTGCTGTGCAAAAACAGAGAGAAAACAAATGACAGAGCTCGCTTGCTGCGCAACGAGAGTTACTCCTGGTACCTCAAAAGCAACTCTGAAATTGCCACGAAGACGTCTTGCCCCTTGGTCTGGACGGCACATTACATTTTCTGTTATTTTTGACAAAATTATGAAATACCATTCAGCAGATTTACCGATTCGTTAAATATGAAGAAAATATGAAAGTTTGAAGGTTACCTTTGCCCTACCATATTTAATACGTTACTAAAGAATAGATAGATAGTTGTGTATTATTTGCCAGTATTCACTACAATATTTAGTTTATTTCTCAATTATTGATAGCCTCATCGGAATATGTTTTCGCTGGATTTTAATCGCAGTGCATTTTAAATATGGCTGGATTTTTTATTTTCCGTGTCGAAATTCCGCCAATCTCAGCCCTTTCGAAGTTTCATGAGAACAAAATGCTTGGACAAGATTCCCGAGGGGGTAGGGTACCTTATCCATTTTAAATTTCAGGACAATCGGAGTTTTGAGTTTTTGTTTTGCTTCGATTAGACATACATTGCAAAACACTTTGTCAGGAAGCAGATGATGTGTAAAATTGACATGTATAGACATGTTTTAGCGCGTTTTATTTCCACACATCGCTGGTTCGATTACCATCATTTGTGGTGTCAATATGTACACTTGCGATGGAAATTTTCTCGACATTTAAGTTGGACATTTCATTATTTCTAAATTCAAACACACTCGCGAAATTGCCAAAAGTCGAAACGCGAAAATGTACACGGCAGTTTCTAGAACGAAACGACAAAGCTGATCACTGTTTCACACGCACACCCTCTGGATGGCACATCTCATCGAGATGTCATAATTTGTCATCAGTAATAAAAGCAGGTTTCTGAAGGGCTAATGAACTTTACTGAAGGGATGCATACACGGTGAAAAATTTCATCGGCGTGCCTCAAATTGCCCGGCGGTGTGGGCAAAAAATGCAGCAGCGCGCCAGTCGAAAATAGTGGCGGCGTGGTGGCGCTATAAAATCGTTGGCGGCGGCGGCGCACAGATCTATCCCAAACACCTGCGGTCCAGAGAGCGTATGCCGTATTAGCTAACCGATACGAAAAGAATCTTCGAGATGGTCAACCAAAATTGTCATTCAACATAAGGAATATCAATTCTTCATTAGCTAAGAATTCCAGGGGCAATCATTAAGGATTTCGTTGTAGCTCACATGGATTTCTATATCAATGTGATGAATACATGGTTAGGATGAATCAACCTGTTCATTCTAATATTTTGTGTTAAAGAGTTAGTAGATTTGTTCTGTCATGCCTGTCGTGCCTTGGCATTGATGGGCTTGTTTTGATATGCCATATTTCGACAAAGATGTTTCATTAGGGCCTAACTAACAAACGTAAACGATGGCTTCTTCCGTAAATTTCTCGTATTACAAAATCTACCCACGTAAGCTTCCAATTCTATCGAATAGAAGGACTCTTTTTCTTTGACATGACTTTGGCAGATTAATGAGGCAAAATTCCAAGGTCGACAAATTCAAGGAAGAAGCAATTGTTTACGTTTGTCAGTTGGGCCCTAATGTAAAATCTTTGTCGATTTCAGTTGTCAGATGTCCAAAATTGTCAAAATCATGTGAACTATGGTGCATCTATATGTGGTTGACAGCGACGCAGAGCCCCTGAAGAATTTTTGTTAACTCTAAGGTTTAAGAGATGTCAACGGGATAGAAGAAACACTTTAAAAAACTGTTTTGGAATAATAATTGTAAAAAAAAAAAAAAAAAAAAGGAAGAAAAGGGGGGAAAAAAAAAAAGGTGCAAAAAAAATTTAGGGGGCCAAAGGAGGGGTTTTTTGGGGACCTGTGGGGGGAAAAAGTGGGTGTTGTAAGGGGAAAAAGGGGGGGGGTATTTGTAATTTTTTTTTAGTTGGGGGGTGGGGGGGGGGGGGGAGGGGGGGGGGGGCGGTGGGGGGGGGGGTGGGGGGGGGGATGTTTTTTTTTTTTTTTTTTTGTTTTGTGAAACCGGCATTGTAGGCGTCGTCGTTGCGGTTTGCTCAAACCACGGAAAGATTAATCTTTCGCGTCGGTCGTCTTGAGTATTGTATCGTTTGTGTCTATCTTTTTTCGCGTCGGTGAATATGTATGAATGGAACAGCAGGCTGCAAATCGATAGCCGATCTCCGTGAAGATCCGAGATAGCGATTTAAGCTGAAGCCACTCATCCAAAGTGATGGTAATGAAGAGATTGATTGCAATCACCGGCCGCCGCTGTAAATCCATCTCCTATGCTGTTGGATTTGCAAACACTGCACTGCCAGTAACACCCATTCTGGACAGATTTTCGACCCAGTGACGGAACATCCATCGAATCAATGGTATAATTTTGACTCAGCTTCTGCTGAGGAACGGAGAATAAGTGTGTGGGAGGAGAATGAAAATCTACACGGTAATCTCCTTCTGATTGGTGAGTACTGCGGCTACATGCAGAAAGACCTCCAAAGTATCGCTTTGTACATCGCGCGGGTATGCAAAATAATTTCGGGTGCTCTTCACTGCACCTCAAGAGAAGTTCAATGGTTGTGTTGGAATGGTTGTTAATATAGCTGCGTTTAGGTGCAATGTTGAACAATGATCTGATGAGCGGTTGATTGTAATTATTAGCAATTTGAGAGCGTTCTCTAGTTTCAATTAAATACCGCTCGGTCGTTGATGGTATTGCTTCAACACTGAATTAGGGGTGGAGTGTATTTTTTTTCGAAACATTAAGATACGATTAAAGGAAATTCTTGAGTTGTTTTTCGAGGGCGAACCGGTATAGGTTTGTATAGTGATGTAATTATACTAAATTAGCCTAAGGAAGGTCAGTCCAAGGCAACGAAATCTTTAGCCCGAACTTGTTTCACGAGCAAGCGGATAGAAATCTGAGCCATGTACACCAGATTCGCCGAAAGCTTAGCATGCAACGAAGTAAACATATTCAAACACAACCGCAGCTGACAAACGTTCTGAATGATGATGATGATGATCATGATGATAGAAACTGCTATCTTATCAGAACAACTTTCATAAATCCAAAAAATTATATCATACTCAACTTATATACATGTAACACACTCTTTAAAATAATGAATATTACGAGTCATTTAACCCTTACCCATTCTCCTTTCCTTTTGGGCACTCAGAAGATGATAGAAGAATCATATATCTTTTGTTTTTCTTCTTCTTTTTTTAGCATTTCAAGCTTATTGCTTTCACAATAAGCTTATTGCTTGCTCTCAACTTAGTGTTCTAAATGCACTTCCACAGTTATTAATTAAGAGCTTTCGATGCCAAGTACCATTTTTGCATTAGTATAATTGTGTGGCAAGTACAATCATACCCTATGCCCAGGGAGTCGAGAGATTTTCCTTAACGAAAAATTCCTAGACCAGACCGGGAATAGAACCCAGCCACCTCCAGCATGGTTGCTGTTGCTTTGTAGCTGCGCCTTTAACGACTGAGCTAAGGGAGGACCCATATCTTTTGTTTATGAACCGATTTTCATCAGTCATTCTTCAAAAGAACCGGCCATGCCTAGAATTTTAAATTCTGGATGAAAATTAAAAAATTGGCCACATGGTTCGGAGTAATTACGGGTTGTAGTGGGGTAGATTTTTTTGGATTAAAGGTAACTAATTATTTCCTTCTGAAACCTGTGTTGCGACGTTTCAAACCTAATAACTCTGCAAAAGAAGGTAATTGAAGGACATTGTGAGTATTTTTCGGACGTCTCAACTTCATGATTTTGCGAAACAAGTTCATTCAAATAGCCGCTCTTGATCCAGTGAGTAGCTTAGCAGCTTATATAAACGTTCTTCTTCCATCTTGAAAGTTAGGAACGTCTCATTTCTTAATTGTTTCCACTCTTAGATCTTCTGCCTATTTCCTTGGTCTTTGTTGGGATTTCCATCCATATTACAGATTTTCCGTTCAAAATCCGCCCAGCAAGAAAACTCATCTGCGCACTTTGAAACGAATGGCTAAATTCCCTACAAAAATCTATAATTCAGAAACCATTTAGTTCAGACAAAGATGTTTTCGGAAGATTTAATCTAAAAAATAAGATCTACCTTTTGTTTGTTTGTTTGTTTATTTATTTTCCAGTAGCGTAAAGGAGAACCTTTTTTTGTTTGCTACCTGCGATTTTGCTGAGTCAGATACAATAAAAAAAAATAAAAAAAACTTATCAACTACTCTAAACTACATACATTATTTTCTAACTTTAATGACGGTTCCAATACTCTAGGCAGCCCCTCTTAAAAACTGCTTCTGATGTTGAGCGTATGACCACAGGAGGCAGTGTATTATAATTCACCACACCGCGAACGAACAGTGAGCTGGAATATATAGCCGAGTTATTCGGTGGAATTATCAAATTCTGACGACGACGACCTTGGAAAGGCTGCAGCTCGGGGAGCGGGATTTGATCAGCTTACGCAGGAACAAGCACGAGCGATGCGCATAGAAGCTCTCCACAGGACATCCGATTAGATTTTTCTGCAGTTGGCTAACGTGTGCGTAGCGGTTCAATCCGTAAACAAAACGTACACATGAATTCAGTGCGACTCGTAGCCTATCCATGGCGCTAGCACTTGGTCTTACATGAAGTAGTTCGCCAAACACGAAGTGGGGTAGGATCAGGGCTTTGAATAATTTCAGGCGTGTGGCGATAGGGGCAGCAGAAGCACAGCCGTAGAGCGATCGAAGGCTTGCGTAAATTTTTCCGCACTGCTGATTGACCAGTCCATCCCACTGCAGGTCCGCTTGAAATAAGAAACCAAGATTCGCCGCACTTTCTGTCCACTCTATAATCTGCCCATCCATAGTGATAGGTGGTAGCAGACTCGTTTGAACAGCATGTCTACGGTTTCCTCTCACGAGCATTACCTTACTCTTTGATTGGTTGACAAAAAGTTGGTTCCGCTGAGACCACACTGTGATTCTCTCGAGGTCTTTATTCACCATCGTGATAAGTTCGCGAGTACAGGGACCAAGGCCACGGATATACAGCTGAACGTCATCCGCATACAGTTGTATGGAGCAGTACTTGAGAATGGTCGGCAAATCGTTGATGTGACAGCAGAACAACAGAGGCCCGAGCACCGAACCTTGAGGAACACCGGAGGTCGAAAAGCCGCATTTGGATTGTTGGTCCCCACAGAACACAGTTTGCATTCGGTCCTTCAAATACGACTCAATAAGGTTAGCTGCAGAAACGGCAAAGTTGAACTGAGTTTCTAACTTCGAGCATAGTTTACGGTGAGGGATAGTGTCGAAGGCTTTAGAAAAATCGAGCAGTAGTAATATCGCAGTACCTTTCCTGTCGATCGTTTTAGCTAAATCGTCATATACTCGAACCGCTGCTGTTTGGATGCTTTGCCCTTTGCGAAATCCTGCTTGATAGTCCGTTAGTAGATTGTTCTCAGTGATGAAGGATGACATCTGCTGCTCAAGAAGTTTCTCGAAGGCCTTCGACAGTGCACACAGGATACTAATTGGTCTGAGGTTCGACAGCGCACGTAAATGCTGTTTCTTTCGCAGCGGCAAAATCTTGGCATGCTTCCAGCATGAAGGGAAATCGGATGTTTCAATGATGCTGTTGAACATGTGCGTGATTTGCTGCACAACTAAAGGTAGGATTATTCTCACGAATTTGATCGGCAGACCATCCAGACCAATTGCATTGGATTTGATGTTGAGTACGGCATTTACGACTTCCCAGCATTCCACTGGCCGGAAAGAGAAACTGTAGGGTGTGTCTGGCGATGATCTTCTCGGTTCACTGTGGTTATCGCTTGGAATGTAGCTCGATAGGAAAGTGCGATTTACTTCGTCAGGATGAAATTCGCAAATAGTTGACAATTTGTCCTTACCCACTCCGATACATTTGAGCCGCTTCCAAAGAACTGTAGACGGGAGCTTTTGCAGAAGTAATCGTCGCATTTGTTCTGTTCTTTAGGTCTTTGTATCGGCGTCGTGCTTGATCCCTTGAAGCTCTCAGCGCCCTGCTCCAATCTTTGTAAGCCAGATTGCGTTCCAGTATGGACTTCCAAATTTCACTACTGAACCACAAGTTGGTCGATTTGTGGATTCTGCTTGTTCGGAGCGGGATACATTTATCGTGAATCTGCTTTACGTGGGAATTGAAGAAGCTGACCAGCTCATTTGGATCGCGATTCGCGTAGAAAATATCCCAAGGGACGGAAAGAATGGCGTTGTGCAGTGTACGTGCGTTGAAGTTGACATAATCTCGATACGTTTCGATCTTTGGCGCAGGGTTCGCGCCAAAGTCCAAAGAACCAAAGATGAGGTCATGCTGCGATAGTCCATGGATACCTACTTAATCGAAGCGCAGTACTTTATCGCTGCAACTTGTAATGAACAAGTCAAGCTACGAGCAACCGTATTTTTGAAAAAACGTGAGTTCTTCACCCATCTAGAACAGGGCGAAGCTGTCTAGCATGGATGTGAACTGCGTCTGCTTTCTACCTGGCTTCGATAAATCGATGTTGAAATCGCCGATAAGCATAATGTTTTCGTAGTGTGCGCCGAAATCCGTCAATTTTTCGGTAAGGAAGCGTGTGCAATCATTATCAGGGGGATTGTAGACTACCATTAGCAGTAGTTTTTCGCCGCTCAACCGCAACTCCAGTGACAGGCACTCAGTTTTGTCCTCTGATTCGGATGACAATTGTGTATTGAATATCTTGGTACAGGGCAAGTGAGCCTTGTAATAAATCACAATTCCATCTCCACGACGATAAGTTCGATCGTTGCGAACAGCAGTGAATCCTGGGATGGTGATACTACGGTTACTGATCTTCGTCGAAAGCCAAGATTCAGTAAAGCAAGCTACCGAGGCCTTTGAATTATTTAGAAGATCCTTCATTTCATCTAACTAACTCGATTTTCGGGCGCATAAACTCTGGGTATTTCCGTGACATATATTTAATTTGCCAAATGGGAGAACAGCGTGCATCACTGCACCAGGAATATTCGTTGAGGTGTGGCTTTGTAACGGTGGCATCACGTGATAAAGGGGAAGCAGTTTTTAGAGGGCTGAAAGTAAACTACGGTAGTTGACATATTTGCTTTGTTTTTAAAACAGCAATCTTCGTACAATCAAAATTACAAATTTCAAACATTTCATCAAACAGTGGCATTTTAACAAATAACGACAATTAGAGGGTGACATAAAAGTACTTAACTAAGAAAATTGGTCCAGAAACTCATCCGAACGTATGGCCACAGGTTGCTGATCCATAACGACCCCCTGCTTCGTGTACACCGACAATAACCTCCCAGCTTTCTTCAGTCGCAGAGCTGCTGCCTCTATCCTGCGTGCTGCTGTGGTCAGGTTTTCATTCACGTAGATTCGGCGAGGCGAGTTGATTCCTAGGTGACACAGTTTCAAATCCCGCTTCTGGAGGTAGCTGCTGTAGAAGTCGTCCGGATTGTTTCGCAGAGCAAACTGCAAAACGATTAAGCCATCGCTCTGGCTACTCGACTTCAAACGCCTCAAGTCGACCGATGGAATGTGATGCTCGTGCAGTCCGATATATTTCCACATAGCGTTGAAATAAGTCTCCAAATTTTCATCCTTCAAATACGGGATTCCGCTCACGATCAATTCGTTCCTGTTCTCGAGACTGCCGATGTCCTGCGAAATTTCGCCTACTGTCATGTTCAGAGCGTAGAGCTTATCTTCGTTGCACTTGAGCTTTGCAGTGCAATCCGCCTTAAAAGTGCTGATGTCGTGCAAAACAGCTTCCAATTTTCCGTCCAGCTTTCACTGCGTCAATTTTACCGCTAATGTTGACGTTTATCTCCTCAATTCTTGCGAAGGTTTTCTCGAACTGGTGATTCATCGCGTTCAGAACAGCTTCCAAAGTGAGGGGTTGGGTGCTTTCATCAGAATCCACATCCGATCGTACGCGCTTGGAGAAGTTTGCTTTTGCACCGCTGCTTGGTGGAGTTCGCTGGAGTGTTGACATTTTGGCTTCGAATTGCGATCAATACACAGAGCAACAACACACAAAAGAGACAACACTCTTATTGTTTCTCGGCGGGCTATTGTAGCACAAGAACAATGTCGGTTTTGGATCAAAAAAATTCTCACTCCAATTTTGCAAATAACGAGCCAAAGAATGCTACGGCGGACTGGACAACACGTACACGATCGCGGAGGTAACTCGGGAATTCACCGGGATAGTTTCGAGGGCCTACGGAAATGGATATACTCCACTATTGATGAATTGTTTAGCAGCGCTTATTCACAACACATAATGATAACAGTGTTGCCACATCAAGAATTTTCATGATGGTGCTTCATGGAGCATATTCAGGACGATCAGTTGCCCTGAACACTCTGTAGTAGGTTCCAGGTGCCCGAAGTGGCTAATTTGGAAAATGTCCGGAACCATATCAATATGGGTATCAAACTTCATGCTTTTTCGAGGTTGTACTTCTAAATGGCCATCATCAATGGTGCCATGTTCAATTTTCATTAGTGTCCCCTCCGCCTCGTAGCATATTGTCACAAATCCATTAGACCCCCTCTCCTCTAAAAATGCTACGTCATTGATGGACGACCTTTTATAAGCTCATAAATAACCTTATGAATTTTATCTAGGTGTGTATGTAATCAGTAATCATCTTAAAAAACCAATCCACTGATGAAATTTCATTTTTGTATTTTTGTTGCTTCATTTTGCCTTATGTTTTTCGTTATAGAATTCGCATGAGTGTGAGTGCGCTTTCTATTCAGTGGTCACGGTCAGAACTATGGATTGTTTTTTTACCCTTCTTACACCAAAAGAAGGAGGTATTAAGATCGCAAGAAAATTCAGCTTTTTATCCGAGGCCCAGAGGGCCGAGTGTCATGCCTACCATTCGACTCAGCTCGACGAACTGAGCACATGTCTGTGTGTATGTATATGTGTGTGTGTGTGTGTGTGTGTGTGTGTGTGTGTGTGTGTGTGTGTGTGTGTGTGTGTGTGTGTGTGTATGTGTGTGTGTGCGTTACAAATAATGTCACATCGGTTTCTCAGCCATTTGTGAACCGATTTCAGTTCTGTTGACGGCAAATGAAAGCTACAACATTCCCATAGAACGCTATTGATTTTTTTTTATTCGGACATTTCGTTACGAAGATATCAACGAAACAGTACTTGACGGCCTATTATAATAGTAATCAAACAGTTTAGTCTCCGATTACATACTGAGCTATTTGTGTACCGATTTTAGTTTTGTTAGCGCTTAATCAAAGCTATAGAAACCTCAAATAACTGGTCAAAATTTCATTATGATTGGATAATCCTTCATGGAGATATGGCCAAAGCAATACCCCGCGAGCACATAATAGTGAGATGAAAATATACTCGTTGCAGTTCAAACCCGAATCAGACCACTCACCCCAATCGATGCCGCTTGCATTCTATTGTTCCGCACCTGGTGCGTTGTATAGCACATACAGCGGACTAGCCACACTATGCGACTCAATAGAATTAGAGTAGGATCGATTGGCTCGAGTGGTCCGGTTTTGAACTGCAACGAGTATATTCGAAAATTACACTAAGTCTCCATTTACTATAACTACACAATTTTCAACGAACATTGTTAAGCATCTTGAATCCATATCTATAATCAAAATTGACGCTTAGGATTGTCTAATAATTCATTCTATGGACTGATTATATGGAATTTCTAATATTTATGTAATTTGCCCATTTATATAACTAACATAAACAGGTCGTTAAAGACTATTAATGGCAATATTTTAATCACATCGATGAACAATACGTTCGGGATTGAAAAATAATTCATTTTATAAACTGACTGTATGACATATAGAATATTCCTGGATCTTCTTGGAATTTATGATGAAAATATGTATTCAGTACCATATTGGCCACATTTGAGTTCGTAATTCTGGTGAAGTGTAAGAAGGGTTCAGTCTCACCATCGGTGGATTAATTCGGGTTTTTTTTCCACATACATTTGCGTTGTACGCATGTATTTGTGATGGTTTTTTATGCTCTGAACACTGCATGCTGTGCGTTTGACTGTCAGCTTTCTTTTGTTTACTTGTTTGTGCGGTTCAAATTCTGCGTTTTCAAAATGTCGCGTATTGAAAAGGAAGTGAAAATTAAGGTTCTGGACACATGACTAAGTGAGAAGGGTATTACTATGCGAAAATTGGCGAAACGGTTTGGAATTCATCATGCGAGTGTTAAAACCATCATTAATAAGTTTGGGGAACACTATTCTTTGGATGAGCTACCAGGAAGAGGCAGAAAACCCGGTTCTTCCAACCCGAAACTGGAGCAGAAAGTGGTATCTCTAATCATGAAGAACAAATCAATGTCAATACATGATTTGGCCAAAAAAGCAGGAACGAGTGTCGGAATGATCCAGCGTATCAAGAGGCGAAACCACCTAAAGACCTACAAGAAGCAGAAAATCTTGAAACAAAGTGCAGAAATTGTATTCGCGTCTTTTGCAGCGTCCGGATGCATGCGTTTTGATGGACGATGAGACCTATGTAAAGGAGGACTCAAAAACCCTTCCAGGTCTACAATACTTTACTGCCGTCGTTGGGAAGGATGTGAGCGATGCGGACAGGTCGATTCAAGTGGAGAAATTCGGTCAAAAGGTACTGGTATGGCAAGCAATATGTTCCTGTGGTTTGAAGTCAACTATTTTTTACACTACCGGAACTATAAATACGGAAATCTATCGATCTGAGTGTCTCCAGAAGAGATTGTTGCCTTTATATAAGAAGCATAGTACACCTCCACTGTTTTGGCCGGATTTAGCGTCGGCTCACTATGCCAAAACCACTCTCAATTGCCTTGCGGAAAAGGGTATAGATTTCGTTGAGAAAAATATCAATCCACCAAATTGCCCTCAGCTTCGACCCATCGAACGTTACTGGGCAATCGTGAAGAGGGTCTTCAAGAAGACTGATAAGGCAGCTGGGAACATGCAGGAGTTCAAAAAAATTTGGGCTCAAGCGTCCAAAAAATGCGATGCAACACTTGTCCGGAACTTGATGAAGAGCATTCGATCCAAAGTTCGAAAATTCGTGAAGGAATAACTCAAATTTCATCCGGTCTTCATTTTGTTCAAGTTTAACCTCGTACAATAAAGGATCAATTTTTTGTATGAATAAAATATCGGTTTTCAACATAATTTTAAAGAAAGTTTGTGGATAGCTTATTTTCGATACACTCCTTAGAGGTCTCAGTCTCACGAAAGTATGGTTGCCCCACCAAAAATCATCCACAATGGATTCTACACCACGCGGCAACCGACCTCAAAAATACAGCCAAGTGATATTAATTGCCCTGAGGGTCCTTTCGATCCAAACTGATGATGTTTTGCAAATGATTGAGAAAGTGATAAATGTGCACGGAGAAGGATCCAGGCTATCCACAGATTGCCATTGTCAATCAACTTCGGCAATCCATTCATTCATTTTACGATCGGCCATTGGCACAAAATTAACGATCTCAAACCATTTTACACCCCACTATCCTTCGCTTCCATATGTAACTCACCTACCTAGGACACATAACCAGATCCAAATGCTCCGATTCGTGAAGGCACGAGCCCACAAATCACCGAAAACACTAATTAAATTGATGGCCATTACGAAAACAATTTGCCCGAGATTCCTCCCCGATGGTGGAGAAAGAAAGAAAGGTAAGCCACCCTAATTGGTAATTTCCAGCCTTCACTTTTACGGTCCCGGCCGATAGGGGCTTCGAAGCAAGATTGTTTACCTACATATTCAAATACCGACGTGCCATCTGGAGCCCAGTCAGTGAGCGCACCACACGCGAAGGTAATGAAATTGAAACCAATTTTGCCAATGGCTGTCCCAAGCTCTCGGTTGATGTTAGCCAACCCTTCACAAGGCATGTTGATTAATGCGGACCAAATTTAAACGGTCATCCACACAACACTTCTGCTGACACGCACCCAGGGTCCCGAAGTTCCGTCATCGTCATACGGAGCGGCCGGTAACGGACGATGACGGTGTTATGATTTTCGCATTCCAGGAAATGGATGTTACGTAACTCAACTGGCCCCTCGAGGGTATGACGCTGTTGTCGTTGCTCGACAACATTACCGAGAGCAAACAGGTATGCTTGCATGGGGAGGAATGGAAGTGGAGCTTCTATGGAGCACTGGGTCGCACACTGGGGTGACAAGTGTGACGGAACAATGAAACTGCTTTGATTCAGCTTTCGAGAAAACCTGCGCAAATAAGCTGTCTTCGGTGGATTAGCAACTTGAAGCAATCAGTTCTTTACGGCTACCATTGCCGACTGTCATGGAGTATTAAGTTAGATTCACACCCTTCGTCTCGTATAGACCACCATGCTAGACGACAGTTCACGCATGATGCTATTTTACATCTGCATTAGAGGGCAGTAATGAACTTTCATCCAAAGACGCAGTAAACTCCCATTTTTTCCATACGCACCAGGCACACATATTCGAACCAACTCCGTCATTTGGGATGATGCAATGGTAGGCCCTGCAACTACCAGCCCGAGCCATTTATGACTTCCCGGTCAGCTGGCGATATGGACATGTTGTTATGTTACACTTACTTCGTCTCGTTCCACCAAATTATGCAACCCTTGCGGTCGGTTGGTCGGTCGGTCTCTCGGTTGCGGTTCGTCGCCGGTAGATTAAACTCCCGATGAAGTCTCCCCGCGGTCACCCTTTGCTTGAGCCTTTCCCACGAGCAGCGATGACAAAACTATAACTATGATGATCGATCGAACTATTCGGCCGCAACCTGGCGATTGTGAAAATCTTTTCGCACCAACGAAACGCGTCTAATGATAGTCATTTCAACGGACTCGGCAAGGGTAAGAGATTTGGGTGGGTTTTTTTTTGCTTCCTAGCCAGCGCTGCAGCGTCACCCGTCGTCGGCGTGTGAATCATACGGCGTTGCAAAGGCCCAAGGCTGACCGGTTCGTGAACCTTAAAGCCACGACTAAATAACGCTGAGTATATTGAGCCGTGGTGGTGAGTGTACAGTTGCCACGAACGGATACTACGTCCGGTTTAGTGCCGGGTTGCGACGTTTCAAAAACCAAAAAAAAAAATAACAAAACATTTGACCTAATTTTTGCGCACGATTGGAGCTTGATATCGCCGTGAAAAGGAATGCTGAAGGACTGGTGGCATTTTACAACGCACGGTAAGAATCAGAACATGCTCGAACTGTGAAGGCCAGTGATTGGTTCAAATGACAGTGGGTTCTGTTCAATTAACCAACAATGAAAATGATGGAAGAGTGGTTGAGTTCCGCTTTCTGGTAAACCGAAGTATTGGTTCCTGTCAAGGTTTCAAAATCAAAGTTAATTAAGTCTTATTAATTGAACAGCCTAGTAAAGCCGTGGAATGTGGGTAGTAATCGTCAAGACCTACTACGAATCGACTTTTCCGGTGGTAGAAATCGGTGATTAGCGACCCCTGGTTTACCGTGTCCATCAATGAATACCCAATTAACACAACTTGTTTTCTAAAGATCAAAAATTCCTTTTTTAAGACTTGAGATCATGTGTTATTCTGGTATTATTTTATTTTATTTTTTTCATGGAATAACGTCATTATAACATTTCCTGATAAACAATATCCCTCCAACGTTCTCGGTTAATGGCTGCTCCCCTCCAATCTCATGGGCACCTTTTACTCCCTACACACTTAGATTTTTTTACAGAAATCTGTAAAAGTTTACCGAATTCTCAACAGCTGAACGTTCGGTAATCCGATTTAACGTATTTCGGTGAAATTTTACAGTTATCTGTAAAAGAATTACCGGATTTCGGCAAAATTTTACCGAAATCCGTTAAAATTGGATTGCCGAACTTCAAGATGTTGAGAATTTGGTAAACTTTTACAGATTTCTGTAAAAAATTCTAAGTGTGTAGAGCATGCTCCACCTGGTCTAATCTTCTTCTTTCTTGCGCCTTTTGTCGTCTTTTGCCAACCAGTATTCCATCGAACAGCATTTTCGCAGGAACTAAAAAATGAGACAAAAAATAAGATTTTTTTTTATAAATCATTAATTTGTATAGGCTCAATCGAATCAACTTTACAGAACTAAATTTTCATATTTATATACATCAGTTATCTTAAAACTAATGTTAGAAGGATAGAAACGATTACTCGCGGCCGTCTCGAGGTTAATAGGTATGACAATTTAATGGATGGGAAGATGGGCGGGAATTTTAAGCATGGTTTTGTAAAACACATTTATTTTAAATTCTAAATTGTCAAAAAAAAACTTATAACTATGCAATTTATGGTTTTCTTTTAACTTAAACATTTTTGAGAAAGGAAGAAAAAAAACTCACAAACACAGATTAAAAAAAAACTTAGAGTAAACATACAGGTTGAACTAACTACAATCTAAGGCTAATGTTAGTCAAAAACACATATATTAGTTTCATAAACTCCAAATCACGAACAGCCAAAATATCTCGAACTGGTACATTGGGTTGTCTACCTCGAGCCCGAAGGGAATCATAAAGTTCAGATCTGACTCCACGATGCTCAGCACAAGACCAAATAATGTGATCTGCGTCATGATAACCTTGTCCACATTCACAGAGATTGCTGTCACTCAGCCCAACACGGTATAAATGAGCGTTCAAAGAATAACGATTGGACATGAGGTGAGACACCACACGAATGAAGTTTCGACCCACATCCATACCCCAAAACCAAGATTTCTTCGACACTTTTGGGATGATAAATTGTTGCCATCGCCCCAAATCTCCTTTACTCCATTTATACTGCCAGCTGGCGAGTGGCTGTTGACGAAAAATAGTAAAAAATTCGTTGAAGGCTATTTGTCGATCGTAAATATCGTCTTCTATAGTTCCCACCTTTGCAAGCGAGTCCGCTCTCTCATTGCCCGGAATTGAACAATGAGATGGGACCCATACAAAGGTGTATGTATATATGTGTATGTAAGTATGTATGGTAGCCACCATCCCTTCATGCTCTTGGCTTGGATGCAGCTCCACTTAATAGCAAGATCAAATTGAGCCACCAATCTGAATTCACAATATCGCTGTATGAAGAGCCAAAAACGGAGGGGTGGACCCGTAAGCAGAGACACTCACGTGAAATCCACGGGAAATCAAGAATCTCCTTCCAACGATACGATCCAACAATTCGAATAACCCAATTCGCAATACTTAAGGAGTGTATCGAAAATAAGCTATCCACAAACTTTCTTTCAAATTTTGTTGAAAACCGATATTTTATTCATACAAAAAATTGATCCTTTATTGTACGAGATTAAACCTGAACATAATGGAGACCGGATGAAATTTAAGTTATTCCTTCACGAATTTTCGAACTTTGGATCGAATGCTCTTCATCAAGTTCCGGACAAGTGTTGCATCGCATTTTTTGGACGCTTGAACTCCTGCATGTTCCCAGCTGCCTTACCAGTCTTCTTGAAGACCCTCTTCACGATTGCCCAGTAACGTTCGATGGGTCGAAGCTGAGGGCAATTTGGTGGATTGATATTTTTCTCAACGAAATCTATACCCTTTTCCGCAAGCCAATTGAGAGTGGTTTTGGCATAGTGAGCCGACGCTAAATCCGGCCAAAACAGCGGAGGTGTACTATGCTTCTTATATAAAGGCAACAATCTCTTCTGGAGACACTCAGGTCGATAGATTTCCGCATTTATAGTTCCGGTAGTGTAAAATATGGTTGAGTTCAAACCACAGGAACATATTGCTTGCCATACCAGTACCTTTCGACCAAATTTCTCCACTTGAATCGACCTGTCCGCATCGTTCACATCCTATCCAACGACGGCAGTAAAGTATTGTAGACCTGGAAGGGTTTTTCAGTCCTTCTTTACATAGGTCTCATCGTCCATCAAAACGCATGCATCCGGACGCTGCAAAAGACGCGAATACAATT
Source organism: Aedes koreicus (assembly GCA_024533555.2). Lineage (NCBI taxonomy): Eukaryota > Metazoa > Arthropoda > Insecta > Diptera > Culicidae > Aedes > Aedes koreicus. Next base: position 35,819 of record JAHHFK020003540.1, read on the forward strand.
TCCGGGCCCTTGTTGCTGCTCGCTTCTTCTGTTCTGCACTTTGTTTCGAGATTTTCTGCTTCTTGTAGGTCTTCAGGTGGTTTCGCCTCTTGATACGCTGGATCATTCCGACACTCGTTCCTGCTTTTTTGGCCAAATCACGTATTGACATTGATTTGTTCTTCATGACTAGAGATACCACTTTCTGCTCCAGTTTCGGGTTGGAAGAACCGGGTTTTCTGCCTCTTCTGGTAGCTACATCCAAAGAATAGTGTTCCCCAAACTTATTAATGATGGTTTTAACACTCGCATGATGAATTCCAAACCGCTTCGCCAATTTTCGCATAGTAATACCCTTCTCACTTAGCCATGTGTCCAGAACCTTAATTTTCACTTCCTTTTCAATACGCGACATTTTGAAAACGCAGAATTTGAACCGCACAAACAAGTAAACAAAAGAAAGCTGACAGTCAAACGCACAGCATGCAGTGTTCAGAGCATAAAAAACCATCACAAATACATGCGTACAACGCAAATGTATGTGGATAGCTTATATTCGATACACTCCTTATTAAGCTTTCTACGGGATGGCTTGTTAAGAAAAGCGCGTCACTCCTCTCACTAACGATACCGTTGGAGTAGAATTCGCAGCATCACAATCGAATCGGTAGGATAAAGAAAATGATAATGCTCTCGCCTCTCCCAGACTCAGGCAGTCAATCCAAACCATCGTCCACTCCTCAGCTGAATGATACCCTGAGCCCCCCAACCCAGTATTTATATATATAATTTCCAGCTGAATGATACCCTGAGCCCCCCCAACCCAGTATTTATTATATATAATGTACATAACCTTATGTCATAATATGAAATATAAATGCAGTATGCAGTATATAGTAATAGAGCAATGAAATACACTATAATATTTAATTAAAATATGCCATGTCTCTGGTTCTTGACCCTGTATAAAATAAATATAATAATACATAATTCTTTTATCATTTAGACATAGAATTACCTTGTGGTCGTAGTGTCCTGGTGGACGGATTTTTGGAAAGTTCTTGGCGCCCACGTGTCGGGAATTTTGTCAGCTTCACGTATGTATTTTTGACATTCCGCAAATCGACTGTACTTTGTAAACAATCAACATGGAAGCCGAAAGAAGGAAAAAATTGTGCACAGTTATTTGGAAAATCCATTGTGGTCTGCATCTAGGCTAGCTAAACAGCTGAAATTGCCCAGAAATACCGTATGGCGCGTTATCAAACGGTATAAGGAAACATTGACGACGATTCGGAAGCCTCAAGCCAATCGTCGGAGTGGAACTGTCGACCGGAAACTGCGTGGTAAGATTTTGAAGACGATTAAGAGGAATCCCAATCTGTCGGACCGTGATTTGGCCAGAAAATTCGGTGTGCCCATAGTACCGTGAGGAGAACTCGACTCCGGGAAGGAATCAAGTCGTATCGAGCTAGCAAACAGCCAAATCGGACCATAAAACAGAATAGTGTGGCCAAAATCCGTGCTCGGAAGCTATACGACCAGGTGCTGACCAAGTTCGACGGGTGTCTTCTGATGGACGATGAAACCTATGTCAAGGCTGACTTCGGGCAAATCCCAGGTCAAAAATTTTACTTGGCAACGGCTCGGGGGGATGTTCCAGCCAAATTTAAATTTGTTTTTGCCGACAAATTTGCACGAAAATTCATGATTTGGCAGAGCATTTGCAGCTGTGGCAAAAAAAACGAAAGTTTCCGTTACAAATAAGACAATGACGTCGGAACTATACCAAAAAGAGTGTCTCCAAAAACGAATTTTGCCGTTCATTCGATCCCACGACCATCCCGTAATGTTTTGGCCAGATTTGGCAAGCTGTCATTACAGCAAAGTCGTTCAAGAATGGTATGCAGAGAAAGGGGTCCAGGTTGTTCCGAAAACCCTAACCCACCCAACTGCCCCCAGTTCCGCCCTATTGAGAAATACTGGGCAATCATGAAGAGGAGACTCAAGGCAAAGGGAAAGGTTGTCAAAGACATCAATCAGATGAAAACCTGGTGGAATAAGATAGCTAAAACGATGGACGAAGAAGGTGTGCGCCGCCTAATGAGCCGTTTTACAGGAAAATTCGAGAATTCCTTCGAAACCGTGACGAATAATTTTATCCGTATTTTTTCTTAAAAGTATGAAGAAAACGCTACATTTGTATAAAAAAAGATCTTGAATTCAATAATAAATAACTGAAATACAGGCAATTGTTTTTGACGTAGGACTACGTCTGTGTTTTCAATACTGGGGTACACGTTCGAATTGCGAAAATTTGGAGCGTCACGAAAAATATATAGGTTTTGAACGTTAATAACTAAGTCATTTCACGATAAATTAACAAAAATGTTTTCACCAATCGATCAGGACATTTTCTACGCTCGATTCCAATATTTAAATCTATTGATTTATAACATTCAACTATTCAAATTAACGCAAATATAAGGTAATGTCTTATAATGTCGATTTTTTTAGAGTAAATTTACCAAATACACAGTACTTTTCTAGCACAGATTTCATATTTAAGCAACGAACGTCTCCTAGGCAGCCATGAATGTTATAACGGGTACACCTTCGCATTTTGAATTAGTTTTTGGTGGTCATGGAGCTGTGCAGAGTAGGATCTGCAGTTGGATCGTAGCCGGCAGCAGCACTGGCGAGCAGTCGTTACCCAGAGAGGCGTTGGTGCAGTTGGCTGTTGTTGCCGATGCTCCCGTCAACCCGCTGCGAGAAACATGGCTGTTGAAGCCTACGATTTGGCGGGGAAAAGCCACCCCTGACAACGAGACAAGAATCAACTATCCCACGTCACCTGAAAATGGCCACCCGCAACGACGAGTAGCTGAACCAAGAATATCAAGAAGAATGCCCAAGTTCAATCGCGAACCATGTTTCTCCCCCATCAACTAAATCCGTCCTTTTCAGGACGACCAAATCAATTTTCCAATTAAAGAGTTTATTTGGTTAAAATTTTCTATTGTGCTGTTTCAAATTAACCAATCACCATGCGCCCCGGCTGAACATAGCATTCATTAAACTTCTGTCCCGGAGTAAATGACAAAGAAAGGGAAAAAAAAAAAATAGGATATTGACATGTGGTTGAGTTCGTTGTAGTTCCTAGTTGTGTAAGGGTAGAAGTAATAATAATTTGTGGAAAAATGGTTTTTCTGTCTAGCGTGCAGTAATTAAAACTAATTATTGTGGCGCAATAACTGAATTTTGTCCCCTTTGGTGCAATTTGTATCACATTGCCTTCGTTGGTACCGCCTTCTTTCGTGCACTAGCATCCGACCCCTTTACCTCATAGCTCATAGCAGAACATTTTGATTCAGTCCTACGACAGTCGTTAAGCTGTGCAGTGGTCTTAGGATCGCAGTTGGCGGCGGCGAGCAGTCGTTGCCCAGAGAGACGTTGTTGCAGTTGGCTTTTGTTTCCGATGCTCCCGTCAACCTCGCTGTGAGAAACATGGCTGCTGAAGCCAACACTTTGGCGGGAAAAAGCCGCCCGTGACAACGAGACAAGAATCAATCATCCCACGAGATGAACCAAGAAAGAAAGCCCAAGTTCAATCGCGAACTGTTTCTCTCCGTCAACTAAATCCGTCCTTTTTTCAGGACGACCAAATCAATTTTCCAATTAAAGAGTTTATTTGGTTAACATTTTCTCTTGGGCTATTTGAAATTTCCATTACCGCGCCCGACTGAACATGACATTGCTTCAAACGCCGCGTCCCGGAGTAAATGGCAAAGCGCGTTGAAAAATCAATGAACCAACAGATCTATAACTATCTTCTACGCGTTAGATATAGCGGCCCTCTCAACCATCGTAGAAAATACAACCGGGGCTGTATTATAATTAAGAGCCACCAAATGCTTTCTAAAGAGTGTACAATAGAATTTTTCTTGGCCCTTTTCAGAACTGACTTAAATAAATTAGCGGATGGCCCTGACGTGTATGGGAATTTGATTGGTGCGTGGTCCTAGGTCAACTTTGCGACCACCCCCCCGGGCCTTTTCTTTTTGTTTTTATTCCTTTTTTTAGCAAGCTTTAATTTAATATAATAAAATAATTTAATTAAAATTATAAAAATATTATTATTATTTTAAGATGGCGCTTCTTCATTTCAATTGTATAAGTAGAAGAAAATTATAATGAAAATTTCTTATCATATTAAAATAAAATAAAAAAAAATAATTTATTTATATATAAATAAAAATAATTTTTTTTCATAATGATAAAATAAATATAAACATTATAATAGGATTTAAAAATTTTTTTTAAATTTTATTATTTTAATTTATTTAAAATACTAATAAAAACACATTTAAAAAAAATAAAAAAAATATTATTTTATATCTATTTTCTCTTTAACTTTAAGAAATTTAAATTTTATTTTTAATTTTTATTTTTTTATTTTTTATTTTTATTTTAATTATATTACAGTAGCGGACATAAAACATGCACCAAACTGTATGCAAAGCTTGTTTTGAAAGGTTCTCACTTATTTCTGTTATCTTGAGTGATGTTATCGTACTAATTGATTAATATTAATGTAGAGTTTAATTTAGGGTTATTACTTCGAACATTTATTAAATTCCTTTTAGAGTGTACCTGAAACTGTCAACAGCTATCAAAATTAAGCCGGACAAAAAAATTGCACCTACATAATTGATTGTTTGTTTTTCGTTTTCTTAAAGTTTTATAAGATAGTGTGCGTTGTGGTAATAATCACAATTAACAATGAAGAAAAAAACGTTGAGTAACGATGCACGTTGTGCCATTGTCAAAGCTAAACAGTCGGGGAAAACCGATCGTCAAATCGCTGCGGATTTCGGAGTCAGTCATACAACAGTTGGAAGAATTTATAAGCGGTTTTTGCAGACTAAATCGCTAGACAGGAAACCTGGCAGCGGCCGCCCCCGTAAATCAACGGAACGGCAGGATAGATCCATGATTCGGATCGTTAAGAACGATCCACGGAAGACTGCAACTGATGTCAACAAATACGCTACACAGCAATTGCACCTCAACTTGAGTTCCCGAACTATTCGACGCCGTCTATGTGACGCAAAACTTTTCGGCCGTCGACCAGCAAAAAAACCCCTTATATCACCAAAGAACCGACAGGCTCGTTTAAGCTTTGCCAGACGATTTCAACATTGGTCGAAGTCGGACTGGGAGAAAGTTTTGTGGTCAGATGAAAGTAAATTCAATTTGTTTTCATCGGACGGCATCAGATACGTACGAAGGCCTAAAGGACAGCGATATAACCCGAGATACCAGGTTCCAACGGTGAAACATGGCGGTGGAAGTATCATGGTTTGGGGTAAACCTTCACAAATATTATTTTCATAATTGCTCTTTCATGTATTTATCATTTCAGGCTGCTTCAGTCGAAACGGCGTTGGTCCAATACGTCGTATTCAAGGAATTATGACCGCCCAGGTGTACAAAGAACTGCTGGAGAACACTATGCTTCCACATGCTACCACCCGTATGGCAAAAAGGTGGACTTTTCAACAAGATAATGATCCCAAGCACACTTCAAATCTGGTCAAATTATGGATGAAAAGGAATAAAGTGCCTATTTTAGAGTGGCCGTCGCAATCACCGGACCTCAATCCAATTGAGCATTTTTGGGAAGAGCTCGAACGTCGAATTCGCGTACGTACGTACAAGAATACAGACGAACTAAAGGGTGTCCACGATGAAATTGCCACACACAAAATTGATTCGCAAAATTCGAGTTTTCATCCGATTGCCATCAAATTTTCAGGGATTGAGAAATAACTATCAAACTTCATTTTACCATTTTACTCGTATTTTATTTACAGTCCATACGCAAATGCCCGCACCTTGGCCTTAACCCCGGCCATAAGATTCTGCACAACCTGTGAATCAACCGTTTTTTGCATGTAAACCCATACTTTCTTCAGTTCCTCGACTGTCTTCACTACCTTAGGTCGTTTAAGAAGGTGCTGCTTCATAATCGCCCAGTACTTCTCGATGGGGCGGAGCTCCGGAGTGTTGGGAGGGTTGAACATTTTCGGCACGAAATTGACCTTATTGTCCGCATACCACTTCAGCACGTCCTTGGAGTAGTGGCATGAGGCCAAATCCGGCCAGAAGATTGTTGGGACGTTGTGGGCCTTCAGGAGAGGAAGCAGCCGCTTCTGGAGGCACTCTTTTATGTACACCTGTCCGTTCATCGTGTCCTGGGTCACGAAAGGTGCACTTCCGCTTCCCGCACGTGCAGATGGCTTGCCAAACCAGGAATTTCTTCGCAAATTTGGACATCTTCTGAGTGCGGACATGCTCCGGAACGCTGAACTTATCCTTGGCCGTGAAAAACAGGTTGCCGGGGATCTGTTTGAAGTCGGCCTTCACATATGTTTCGTCGTCCATGATGCAGCATTCAACTTTTGTCAGCATGTTGAGGTACAACTTCCTGGCACGGGTTTTGGCGGACTTGTTCTGCTTCTCGTCGCGATTAGGGGCCTTTTGTACCTTGAACGTTCGAAGCCCAGCCTTAGTTTTGGCCTTCTGGACAAAACTTCGGCTTAGGTGCAGCTTCTTAGCCACATCCCGAACGGAGGCGTTCGGATTTCGGTTGAAGGCCCCAACTACGCGGTTGTGATTTTTGGTGTTGTACGGAATACTTTTTCCTTCACTTCTGGGCTTCCGATCGGTGGTCAACCGTTCCTCGAACCGCTTAATCACTCGCGACACCGTGGAATTCGCGATTCCCAACGTTTTAGCGATGGAACGATGCGAGAGATCCTTGTTCTCGTGATGAATGCGCAAGATTTTATCACGCACGAGCTGTTCTTTCGACTCCATTTCCGCGAGTTTTGATCACAGGACTTTAAAACTTGCAGGATGTAAATAATGCACTATGAACTAAATCCACCCAAATTTTCATTAAATTCTACCCAACGGTTAAAAAGTTAGAGCAATTTCATAGTGTGGCAATTTCATCGTGGACACCCTTTTAATGGCAGGACTGGAGCAAGAATGGTTCAAAATACCAATTGAACGTCTTATCGCTTTGGTTGATTCAATGCCAGATCGCTGTGCAGCAGTTATCGCATCAAATGGCTACGCAACTAAATATTAAACATATTTCTACTGTTTTTTGAAAAAAGTACTTAAATGAATTAAATAAATACAATCTGACTTGAATTTTGAATCCTGGTGCACTTTTTTTGACCACTCTCAATATGAATCAACTTACCTTCTTCAACTCCAACTCAATCACGGGTTTAAACTAGGTGCATATTGTTACCTAGATAAATTACTTTTGGTAACAGTAATCACCCCTCATAGGTCTTGTTGAGAATAAACCATTGGATTACTTATTTAATCATGTTTGAACACAAAACATATGCTTGGTGCAATTTTAATGTCCGCTACTGTTATATATATATTTTTTTTATTTATATATATATATATATATTATGATGATATGATGAAAATAATAAGGTTGTGGTATATACACATAAAAATTAAATGCAACTATTTGTCTCTTCTGCTGTGATGTTAGATGATTGAAACTCTGAAATGGCAAAAATTTCCAAAATGATATAATGAAAGAAAGTTGATCACCGGGCAGCCAAGCAGAACAGCAAAAAAAATTTAAGCAAACAATTAGCCGGAATAAATTTCATATGATTATGATTACTGCCCAAAAACGGAAGCTTAATAAATCTACAAAAAGAAATCAGAGAGAGAAAAGAAAAATGAAACTTGAATTCTCCGATAACTCTTGCTTTCTACTGGGCCCATAAATAATTCTTTGTATCTGTGCAATAGAAAATGAGAGATCATCAACAATTTTAGTGGGAATTATTAAACTTTTTTGGAAATTTTATTTAGTAGAATTTGTCGTATGATCCTTTCTAAAAAAAAACATTTAAAACCATCCTATCTTTTCAAATACATATCGTGGGTTAGGTGGGCTAAAACTTACGACGATGCATAGATGCGAACCTGAAAATAGCTTTAAAAATATTGTGAAGAGATGTTATAATATAAAATGATAGTAACAATTATATTTGTACTGTCTGCATGTCTGTAGACTGATGTCCAGCTGGAATTGTAGACGCACTTGCATTAACATTGCCACGAAAGAAACAAAAAAATTAAAATTATTAAACAACACTTGGGAATTCCATAGATGATCTGAAATTATTCACCGTATAAAGAATACTTCCATTTTTGTGGTAGGGTAAGATTTCAGCATCCTACCCTCCTACATCGCGTTGGTGGGACTGCTTCCTAAGGTATAGCTGACGCGATACAACTTTTATTACTCAGCCGCTGGGTGCCAGGACAGACGCTGTTTGAGCTGTATCTCCTTGGTGAACAGACGCTTGGAACGCACCTCCTCAATCTAGCTGAAGTCAGAAGGACAACAGTGCCCAGGCTGCACTACCAGCTAAGTACGCAACCCTTAGCTGGCGGTCTTTGTCATCTCTTGACCCGTGGAAGCATGAGGTAGGAACTTGTGAGGACCAGTGCTATGTTGCGGGGACGCACGCTCCATCCCAGTTGTATACTCACCATTTTGCAGCCCATGAGATGGGACCTATACAAAGGTGATGATAAAATAAGGCGAAGATAAAGCACTTAGAAGCTCTTGTATATTCATGAGAAAATACGAGTAGTGCATTACCGGCCTCAATGAGTGAATAGCCTCTATAGAACTGAGACTATCCGTGAAAATGAAGTACTTATCCGGTGTTAATGAGGCAACAATTTTTAGCGTAAAGTGTATTGTCGCTAATTCAGCGACATATACGGAACAAGGAGCTTGAAGTTTACGATTGGTGCTATAAATTTCGTTAAATATACCAAAGCCTGCTGACTCCTCTATCAATGATCCGTCAGTGAAGAACAATTTAGTGGGATTAACTTGGCCAAACTTTGCAGGAAATATCACAGGAGCAATCATAGGACGATGATGCTCTGGAATTCTATGAAGCTCCTGCTTCATGGATATATCAAAATGAACCGAATTGTCGAAGTCGGAGAAGCAAACACGATTCGGAATATTCGGCGAAGGGCTGACATCCTGTGTTATGTACAAATGGTACAAAGTCATGAAGCGAATTTGAGGATTCAACTCAAGAAGCTTTTCAAAGTTTTCGATTACCTGGGAGTTCATAACTTCACACCTGGTGAGGAGCCGGAGAGACATTACTGAAAACCGATCCGAGAGTGGTAACATTCCAGCCAGCACTTCCAGACTCATGGTATGAGTCGAGTGCATGCAACCTAACGCGATACGAAGACACCGATACTGAATACGTTCCAGTTTAATGAAGTGCGACCGAGTTGCTGACTGAAAACAAAAACTACCGTATTCCATAACCGACAAAAATCGTCCAGTACAACGTTAGAAGATCTTGCGGATGCGCTCCCCACCAGGTCCCGGTAATTTTGCAGAGAAAGTTGATCCTTTGCTGGCATTTTCGCTTGAGATACTCGATGTGGGATCTCCAGGTGCACTTTGAATCGAACCAGACCCCAAGATATTTAAATGACATGGAATGAGTTATCGGCTTACCCTTAAATTTGAAGCTTCGATTGTGCAGGGTTATGCTTCTTAGAAAAAACTACCAACTCAGTTTTCTCCGTAGAGAATTCGATACCTAGCTCTAGAGCCCAAGAAGACAAATTGTCTAAGGTATCCTGTAAGGGTCCTTGCAAATCGACCCCATTGGGTCCCGTGACAGACACTACACCGTCATCTGCAAGTTTTCTCAACGTACAGTTGTCACTCAGACAACCGTCAATGTCTTTGACATAAAAATTATACAAAAGGGGCCTTAAACATGATCCCTGGGGGAGACCCATGAAGCTTAATCGGGAAGCTGTGTAGTTTCTATGAGAGAAGCTCATATGTTTCTCTGACAGGAAATTGTACAAAAAAAATATTCATTAATGGAGAAAAGCCACAAGCGTGGAGTTTATCTGAAAGAACTTCAACAGATACTGAATCAAAAGCCCCCTTGATATCCAAGAAAACAGAAGCCATTTGCTCTTTATTAGCAAAAGCTAACTGAATATCCGTGAAAAGTAACGCGAGACAGTCGTTCGTTCCCTTACCCCTACGGAAACCATATTGAGTATCTGAAAGCAGGTTGTTCGTCTCAACCCATTTGTCCAGATGGAAGAGGATCATTTTCTCCAATAACTTTCGAATACAGGAAAACATCGCGATGGGTCGATAGGAGTTGTGGTCGGACGCGGGTTTGCCAGGTTTTTGAATGGCAATAACTCTCACCCGCCTCCAATCATCCGGTACAATGTTGAGCTCCAAAAACTGATTAAACAAGTTCAACATGCGCCTCTTCGCGACGTCTGGAAGGTTCTTAAGCAAGTTGAAATTGATTCTATCAGCCCCTGGAGCCGTATTGCCACACGAAAGGAGTGCGAGAGATAGTTCTACCATTTAAAAGGGTTGGCTGATCTCATCTATCGAATTCGTGGGCGAGGAAACATTTGTGCTGGCACAGAATCTGGACAAACTTTTCGCACGAACTTGAGGATCCATTGGTCTGAGTACTCCTCGCTCTCGTTGTAAGTAGTTCGGTTACGCAATCTTCACGCCGTGTTCCAAAGAGTGTTCATCGACGTTTCACGCGATAGCCCGTTCACGAATTGTCGCCAGTATCCGCGTTTCTTGGCCTTGATGAGGCTCTTAAGTTCGCGTTCGAGAGCCATGTATACTTCGAAGTGCTCAGGTGTTCCACGTCTACGGAAAACTTTAAACGCGTCGGACTTTTTACGGTAAACCTCAGTGCATTGCTGATCCCACCATGGAGAAGGAGGTTTCCTGCGAAATGACATTCCTGGAACTGGTCGAGTTTGAGCTTGAAGCGCGCTGTCCAAGATCAGGTTGGAGAGGAAGCCTATATTCCTCCAGCGGTGGAAGCTCTTCTACCGTCGTTACGGCTTCACCTTCTGCTGTCCTGAATCTTTGTCCAATCGAAATTTGGATGGGCAAGGATCACTACCGTGGGGGATCTTGAATCACATTCCATGTGCAATCCAACGATAATGAATTCGAACAAAGTGTGAGGTCTAATCTACTGCCAACTGAGGATGTACCAGCCAAGCGTGTTACTTCTCCATTGTTGAGAACTGTCATATTGAAGTTGTCACAGAGGTCATATATCAGGGAAGACCGGTTGTCATCGTACAGTTCTCCCCAGCCTGTACCGTGAGAGTTAAAATCTCCCATGATCAGGAAGTAGGAAGGACCGACCAAATATCTGAAAGTTGTTTCCGGTTAATTGAGGGTCTTGGAAGAATATATACAGAAGCAATGCAAAGGCTTTTATTTTTAATAACAGCCTGAGATGCGACAACTTCAATACCTGGAGTTTGAGGAATATTCACTTATAGAAGGAGTAGCACTTTTTGATCCCCAAAAGTACTCCTCCTCCACGTGAATCCTCACGATCAAGACGAATAATATTGAAATCATGAAAAGGAAGATCGATCTCGGAAGAGAGCCATGTTTCACAAAGAGCGAACGCATCACAACCGGGTATCGTGAGCTAAAAATTTGAAAGATTCCAATTTAGGAACAAGACTTCGAAAATTCCACTGTAGAACAGTGATAAAATCCCCGACCTCATTTGGAAAATTATCCATCAAAAGAAATGATTGCTGCAAGGAGGTGCCACTTTATTGTCAATGGCTTCAAAAAAAAGTCTTCACTGTGGGAAGCATTGCCATAACAATGCTTTTGAGAGGGTCAGAAATTTTGAGGTACTTGAAGATACTTTCGGTAATGTCATCAAATGGGAACAGCCCTGTAGAGGAAGGGGCTTCTGTTCTTAAAATTGGGGCATCAGGGGTTTTGGATGTCCCCGGAAGAGATGGAAAGTCCTGGGTGTAGTTAGTGCTATGGAAACCAGGTGGAATTGGATTTTCCTTTTTCCCACCTTTCCTTGAAATTGGCAGGCTGATTTTGGGCCCCTGTTCTGCAACTTTCCGTGGGCGGACGCGTCTTGGCTTCCTTGAAGCACCTTCCGGAAAATTGAACGATGTTCCCTCTTCAGCCAAATCAAAGTCAGACTCGTCATCTGACCGAGGAGCAAAGGGATTTGTATTGGCATCGGGTGATGGGGAGGCTTCTTTCACCATTTCGGCGAAAGATTGCCTGGAACGCTGTTTTAGCGAGCGTTCTAATTTTCCCCGCGTTGTTTGTACGCCGGGCACGACGAGAGAGCATGAGGAGGTGTTCCCTTACAGAAAGTGCATTTTGGTGTACTGTCTGCGCAGGCGCCATCCTCATGTTTCTCCCCGCAGTTGAGCAGCGTGCCTTATTGCCGCAATGGGAAGTCGTATGTCCCATCTGCTGGCATTTTTGGCAGATCATGACCCGAGGTACAAACAACCGCACAGGTAGTCGAAGTTTTGCCAACTCGACGTAGGGTTCGCAGAGGGTTCTTGAAACGATCAACCGCCTGCTTCAGAAGGAGCTCAGTGATCAAACTCGCTTCGGTGACCATACCTTCTATCTCAATACCTCGAGCTGGGATGTACACTAAATACTCGAGTGTAAAGAACTGAGAGACAGCAATCTCGTTAGCCTGTTTCAGGTTGGACACAACGACCCGGAGTTTATTGGGTCTTATCTTAATAATTTCAGTCACGGCCGAGAAACGCTTCGTCAGATCGTTAGAAATCTGATAAACATTCAGAGGTTTCGTTTTGGGCTGAAAGTAGACAACCCATGGACCAGCTGAATCATCGGGATAGGCCCGTGATCTGGCGACGTTTTGAGACACCTCATTACTTGGCGGCTTGGATGAATCATCTTCCAACAAATCATCCATGTCGCACCCGTGGGAGCTTATGACACTCAATCACTGAGGCAATTACATAAACACACTATACAATACAATTTGACATGTTGTTCGAAACTCTCCCCATTCGATGCCGGTTGACAGAGGAGCCAACTTCAGCCACCACCGGATAGTGGTCCGAGCTAAGCTCCTGGTGCACGACCGGCTGGGCGATGTTGTTCCCCATGTTGGTGAGGAACATGTCGATTTTTGAGTGGGCCCCAGACCCGCTGAACCGGGTGGGATTATCTGGGCTCAAGATGGTGTAATGGCCCTCTTCCAGGTC